>RJWJ010010370.1:0-47215 GCA_004363605.1 Indri indri
GGCCCCCACCTCCCATGTCAGCCTGCTGAGCAGGCTTGGCCGAGCTTCTTGTGCTTCACAGAGAAGATTTATTCCTCAAGACTGACCTACATGGACGTATGTATCTAAATTCACAAAAGCTTGAGTTTGATGGCAAGCAACAAAAGGTCAGAGGAAAAACAGGCAAGGCGTTTAAATCAAAATGATGAAACTGGGTAATTTCATTAGCAACAGTTGTATTTACTGGAAGTCACAGATGGTGCAGTTTAGCTCATAGCCAAGTTTTTAGGACAAAATAAGAATGAAGAAAGAAATATTTCAAGGGAGAGGTGGTTAAAAATTAAATAGGCACCAGATGGCTCAAGATTGTCCTTCCTATAAATTTGGTGAACGAAGGCATGCTGAATCCAAAGCCTTTCTGAATGGGATTGGAGTTTGAAAAGGAACTTTAAGAATATCTAAATAAGGCCTTTAAAAGGGGGCAATATTAACTTTGGAATTATATTGAGTGGAGGTAACAGTTATTACATTTTATTTACTTAATACTTAATATTTATTTACTTAGCATTTATTGAGAGCCTACGGTGTGCTAAATCCCATTTTTAATGGCTATCAATTATGTGAAGGAAAGTTATGCTTTCCTGCAATGTTGGAAAGCTCCTTGCTTAGGCTAAGAGGGGGGAAATGTGGCTTCGAAATGCATTTCTCCTTTGGCACATTTGGTAAGCAATGCTTCAGTGATTTTCCATCTTTTACAGATTACAATCCAAACTCTTTACCATGCATGCGGCCTTTTGTAGGCTTCTCTAGTGGCTTAAAGAGGTCAAGTAACTTTTTCAGAGTCCCATGGATTCTACTTCTCTGGACTTGGAGTTCTCAAAGCTGGTATGCATCAGGTCATCTGAGGGACCTGCAATTCAGCAAGCAAGCAACTCAGTTGACGTTATTGCATGCTAAGGATTCAGAACTACTGTTCTACCCTCTTCTCGTAACTGTCTACATCGTATCTTCTCTTCAGCCTGCTGGGAGCTAGTTGCCACTACCTGAACTCTTAAGACTTATGCTCTTGCATCTTTGTGGATGGCACTCCCTGATGTGCTTTCGTCATTTTGTCCTCAAGTTCACCCTCCATATCTTGTTTAAGAAGCATCTCCTCTGGAACACCTTTTTTGCTATAAGGGTCCAGATCACGCAGAGACGTTGTAAAAACTTTAGCTGTTACTCTGGGTGGGATGGGGTCTTTATTAGGGTTTTGAATAGAAGATAAACAAAAGTAGCATGTATTTAACAGATCATCTGAGAGTTTTCAGCTTTTATCAGACTATCCCTCCTGTCGATATAAATTATAAACAATATATGAAACAATTGTTTGAAGGCACTGGAAAGGAATTTATTTTGGGCACTTTGACATCAGGGAATAGTATTGGTTGAGGCCCACATCGTAAGGCTTTTCTTGAGAGGGCACCCCTGACCCCCAGTCTGTAAAATGTATAGCAGGGAGCACAAGCCAAAGCCACACTCGTACTATCAGGGCTGCCACAGCCACAGCAATTGTGGCAGGATATACTGGACAGTGATGACTGTCAAATGTGCATATAAGCCTCCCTAATTCCTTGGCTGACCCCTGAATTATGCATGTACAGGAAGAGATTCCAGGATCCCGGAGGAAAAATGACATCCAGACCACGAAAAGAGTTCAGCAGAGATTTCAGCAGCTGCCTAGTGCAAGGAGACTGTGTTTAGAGTTGATTCCTTCCTAGATTTAGAGGGGCTGGGTAAGCATCTTGGGCTTTCTGTTATTCATAGAATTCCAGAAAGACCGTACGTTAGGGTAAAGACCACATTTTAGGACTAAGGCACTGAAATCGACCTGCCCTAACAATGCCTGAAACTAAGCCTCCACTAGTTCAAGGCGATCACCTGTCACATAAATCTCAGCAGTAACAAAACTCAGCCCTCTTTAGAGGAAGCTCTACACCTTGAAATGATACAATTTTTCCAACAGAAGAGGCTGGGAATGTATGCATTTTAAGATTTTTATATTCTTTGCCTGTTCATTTGCTTTTTTATGGATTGAGAAAAAAATCTCTATTGTTAAATCATTTCAAATTAAGTAACATCACGCTGTAAGTGCTTTTGAATGTCAGGGTTCCAAGATCCAATACCCAGTGATATGTCCAGTGTTATCGTCCCGTATAGTGGGATCTAGTATAGTGATCTTTGGGTCACTACTACATTTTTCCAGTTTTAGCTCTGTCTCACTTGACAGTCTCCAACACTATTATAATTCTTGGCAATTTCATTATAGATCTACATGCTGTTTCCAATATCTTGGCCTCCGAATTCCTTGAATTCCTCTTGTCGATGGTGCTACCTACCCTACGCTAATTCAGCCACTCACTTTCAAGGTCAAACCCTAGACCTTGTCATTGCTGATAAGGGCAATGCCTCCAGCAATCCCTATTTCAAACGTCTGCCTCTCTGACCACTCCATCCTCTCTTTCCAGCTCACATCCTTTCCTGTGCCAGCTCCAACAGCCCTTCACCGAGAACCACTGACCCACCTACGTTATGTCTCTCTCTAACTGTCCAGAAGCCTTCTCTGTTTTCCTGAGCATTTCACTTCCTTCGTACACGCCCGCCTCCTTTGTTCCTCTCTTGCTTCTCCATTCTGGCTGGACTGACCGCAGCCTGATTAAATCCAGCTCCTTGTGTTCCGAGCCTATGCCTGTGCAGCCAGAAAAAAACACAAAACCCAACCGAGGGCAACACCAGAGCCCGCAGTGCTGTTCTCTCTCTCTCCGCGGCAGTTTCCACCCCTCCTTTCTCTCAAACCTCCGAATTTCTTCCTTATACTTCCCATCAGACCTTGCCTCCTATTTCACTGAAAAAGCAATTTTAAAAAGAAGGAATCAGCAAAGATTAGGCTCACTATGGCATCTCCCCCTCTTCCTCCTGTACCTGTTTCCTCTGCCTCTGTCCTGATGATCTGGACAAAAGGACAAAGATCCCACCCCGGTGGGTGTCACTCCCGCTCTCCCCTGCTTCCCCCTGTTGCAAGAGCAACTGTAGCCCCTGTCCACTGGGTCGTTCCCCTCAGCATACAGATCTACCTGAATTAAAACTTTTTGACTCATTTTTCCCTTTTCTACAGCACTCCTCATGGCAGTCACGCTCCTGAGAAGTGCTGTCTCTGGCGTCTGCTCTTTGCACCTCTTGAACTCCATGAATTTTGTGGTGATCTCAGGATTTCATATTAGGTGATTAGTATAGTGGCATATTGCCTTTTTGTTGTCTCTTTGAGCAACATTATATTTCAGTGGAGTTAAGGGCAATCATGATTTTCTTCCTTTTACTTATTTGTTCTTTCTAAATTTTCTATGATGAATATGCAATACATTGGTTAAAATGAGAAACAATAAAATTATAAAAAGAAACACCATATTTTATGAATACTTTACAATCAATTGCATTTTTATAGCAAAAGTTGGCAGCGGTTGGAGTGGAACGGGCATCAGGACTGGGGCCAGTTCTACTCCTGACTTGCTCTTGGGCAGCCGCTGAACGTCTCTGAATTTCAGATTCCTCAGCTGTGAAGGGAGCAACTGCCATTTTCCCAGCTTTCCTTTCGACAGTGTTGTGAGGATCTTAAACAAAACGGATGTGAATATGTTTAGGGGTTATACAAATGTAAGCCCTATCACCCCGACCCAGACATTCATTGTGAGTGACGTGGTAACATTTTTCTTTTACCAGTGAGGAAATAGGGGTCTTGAGATGGGGCGGATTTAAAACCACATCAAAGGAGAACACTGATAAGCTCAACTTTCCATGAATCTTGGCCGGTTTTTCTTTGCGTCCCAATTTCTTCATCTAACCCACTCCCAAAATATCCAGTGGGATGGATTCTTCTTCCCTCCATCAAAGAGGGGTGCAGGGCTGGCTGATGAGAGGGGAGTTCTGGGACAGCATCTTGGGCTACCAGATGCTATGGAGATGTTGGCTGAAGGCCACTGAAGACATCTGGATTTTTAGCATCTGCTAGAAAGGATACTTTTTAGCTTGTGGGATACCCAAGAAGATTGACCCAATAGTCTGGCTGCATGCTAACGTTGCAATCTGGAATCTACAACACTCAGGCCTGCTTGGGGGTGGGTGCTCTGACTCATGTGTGTGCAGAACCTGGAGCATTTGTATTATTTGTTTTTCTTCTAGTCCTTTCTTTGTTTGCTTCATTTTCTTGCCCTGACTTGGTTTGGTTTTCTAGTAAGTAGGGAGGGGAACCCCCCACTGATCCTGCAAAGGGAAGAGATTTAGTGCATCCCTAGGCTCGACCCATTTTCTATATTAATCACCTGCTGGGTAAAGAAGTACCTTCCTCTCTTTTCTTGTCCTTAAGCTCAGCCCTTGAACTCCTAGTCCAAGATTTGATGAGAGAGCCCCCACATTCACTGAGTTGAGTACTTTTGGCAAACAAATTCCTTCACTGCCCAGCCCTCTGTGGTGCACCTAGTGGTTTGGTCCCCCTCCTGGAAGGATGCTCACCTCTCGCTTTCCACCAATGGCCATTCCCATCCTTCGCAAGGAAGGGAAGCAAATTTACTGGGTGTCTACTTCGTGCCAACAATATTCGCATGCATTGCTTCACTTAATTGTCAGGACAGCCTCATAAGGTACATGTTAATCCAGTTAATTCAAACTCTCTGACCCTCTGTAGAGAGACGTACAGAAGAATGGAAGCTCGGAAAGCTAAGAAGCCACTGAGCTGGGATTGGAAGCCAAATATCTGCAATCCCAGAGCAGAGCTCTTTCCACACCTCAGGCGGCTTTTCCTGCCTAAAGTTTTCCTCAAAAACCCTTTCCTCTCTACCCATTAAAGCGAACATGATGGTTTGATCGTGTGCGTCCTCAACCATCATTCTTCCCTACTGAGGAGCAGAAATATTTTAAATTTTGTCCTCGAGTGTGCTGGGAGGCTGACCAAATCCATCCAGACAGGGACACCTGGAGTTGCTGCTTCATGCTGAACAGCGGTGTTTCCTGGGGGAGGAGAAGGCCCCCACCCACAAGGCTTAGAAATGACATGTCGGTTTTCTCGATAATTGGATTGTTAGAGTTTTCAGGGAAAGAGTCTGGATCCAGAGAAGCACAATCTAAATGTAAATGAATGCTTACGTGGGTAGTCGGAGGGACTCTGGGGCTGGAATACTGATGTGGTGGGGCTTAACAACACCAAGGGCGCGGACGCGGAGGTGCAGGGTGGAGGACTGTCCATCTCGGTGAGAAGAAATGGATCTGCTCTGGCTTAAGGGCCTCACTGAGCCTGATTGAGCCTCGTTGTCAATCACTTGATGAAAATACAACAGTGGAAAAATACTCACTGAGCTATAAAAGGAGCTGCGGAAATGGCCACTGCCTCTCAGCAGCTACGGTCCAACCGGACTGCCCGTAGAGAATCTGTCTTGTTGCCCACTGTGACCGTGTTCTTTGTCCTTGACCTCACCGCTGCACTTTGTACTGTAGATGGCTGCTCCTCCTGCTCCGCTTAACCCTCGGGGAGCCCGGGACTCGAACCTTGAGCCTTTGTTCTTGGCTCTACCTTTCTCCCCTGACACAGCTCTCCTTTCCCTGTGGCTCCACAGGCTCCTCTCTGCTCCCGACTCTTCCCCAAGCGTGGACTTCTGGTTGCAGCACCCTCCTGCTCAAGCACTCAGATCCTGTTCTCAAGGACCGTGCTGTCCCCTTGCGGGTGGAGAGCGTGGCTGTACTACTGTGCATCCCCTGGGGCAGAGCCGGTAGTGGATGCTCGAAAACCGGTTTTTTAAATTCACACAAAAGCAAACAGAACATTCACTTTCGACAAACGTGTAATGAACATAATGAACGGTTTTAAGGTTAACACATTAAAATGGATAATATGTTATCTTAGTGTATTTGTGCTGCTATAACAGAATAGCATAGACTGGGTAATTTATAAACAATAGAAATTTATTTCTCACACTTCTGGAGGCTGGGAAATTCAAGATCAAAGAGCCAGAAGGTTCGGTGTCTGGCGATGGCCTGGTCTCTGCTTCCAAGATGGTGCCTTGTTGCTGCATCCTCCAGAGGGGATGAACGTGGTGTCTTCACAGGATGGCAAGGCAAAATGGGCAAATGCTCTGCAAAGCCTTTTACAAAGGCCTTAATCCCATTCACAAGGCAGAGTCCTCATGACCTAATTGACTCCTAAATGTCCCACCTCTTGATACGACAGTTGCTCCTTAACTTACAGGGGGGTTATGTCCTTATAAATCCATCATAAATTGGAAATATTGTAACTCAAAAATGTATTTAATGCACCTAACCTACCTAATGTCATAGCTTATCCTCGCCTACCTTAAATGTGCTCAGAACACTTACATTAGCCTACAGTTGGGCAAAATCACCTAACACAAAGCCTATTTTATAAAATGTTGACTATCTCATGTAATTTGTTGAATATTATACTGAAAGTGAAAAACAGAATGGGTGTTGGGTACTTGAAGTATGGTTTCTAATGAATGTGTATCACTTTTGCTCCATCATAAAGTTGAAGCATCATAAGTCAGGGACTGTATTGTATTGTAATATTGGCCTACCTTTTGATTCAACACGAATTTTGGAGGAGACACAAACATTCAAACCACAGAATATGTAGAATCACGTGCTCCCTCCTCCTCCCTGTGCCCTACCAGGTTAAACGTTATATAAAGACAACAGAAGATTTTTCTTCTTAGGTGGAGAGTGAGTATATGATTAAGAGCAGGGTTCGTTCTTGCAATTCAGTTAATCCAATTAACAGTATTTATCGAGCCTCTATTGTGTGCCAGGTAGGCCATGAGCTAGGTGCTAAGATGTGACTATAACCTCTTCAGGAGATCAGTCTGGAAGCACAGACAGGTTTAGAAGGTTTACAGTGCAACGTGACAAGAGGTTAACAACACATGGGGATATAGGGGTGCTGGGAGGCAGGGGAGACTATCAGGAAAGCAGTCTAGGAGAAGGAACTACCTGAGCTTTGTTGTAAAGGCTAACTAGAAATCTACTAGGCAAGACTAAGGAAGGAGCATGCAGGCAGAGCATGCTTCGCATATGCAAAGGTGGGCAATGGGGAAGGCAGCTGTGCTGGAGACCCGTGAGTGGTCACCCATCACCGGAGCTCTATTAACATGCGGGGAAAATGGCAAGAGATGGGGCCACAGGAGGACATAGACCCAGACGGACCCTGAAAACCACCTTAGGTTCTTGTTCTTTATTCTGCAGCCATATGGAACTAGTGGAAGGCTGAATCAGAGGAGAAGGACAGCCCCAGGCTGCTGTGAAAAGATAGACAAGAGCAGGGTGGGGCTGAGACCAGTTGAGAGCCTGTTGAAACAGTCCAGGAGAGAGAGAATGAAGAGGGACTGAGGAGGGAGATTTGACAGATAAATTTTTGCTGTAAAAATGAGGAAGAAGAAGATAGTGAGATATCGATCCTGTGTAATTCATCCTTGTTCCTCCAATCCTCTACTGCAAAGTGTTTGATGCATAACGGGCTCTTAATAAAAGTGGAAATGAATGAATAACTCCAAGCATTGTATCTAATTCATGCAATTTGTGAAAGGAAAAAACAGAGCTGGGTCTTTACATAGCAAGACATTTGTCACCTGGAGACCAGAGGAATTAGCACTAGGTACAGTTAGATTCACTAAGATTCGACTGGATTATCGGTGGTAGAATGCATAACTTTGGATGATGCATTTAAATTATCCAAGATCTAGGATGGAGATGATAGACTTCCTCACAGCAGTTTTATGAGGATCAAGGGAGAGAATGTATGCCCAGATATTTTGCAACCTATAAGGGCTATAAAATGTTACAGTTCATTAAGGTATTGCTCTGGATAGTGAGTTGAGCTCTGATCAACAGGGCTGATCTTGGAAAGTCAACCAGTTGGCCAACAAATCTTTCTCTGTGTCCAGCATTGGCTGGTCCCTGTGGAGAGACTAGAGCCTGCGAAGCTGCAGTTCTTGAAATGTCATTTTTACCCCCTCTCTGGTGCTCACTTAACCTGCGTTTGTTTTTCTTCCTACACCTGCCTGTGGCTGCCCCTGCCTGGTGGTCACTTCATGGGTGGCACCCAGCATGATGTCACCCCTTCCTCTGCTCCAACAATATGCCCCACCCCTGAGAAGGAGGGATGGCTGTGGGCCCCTCAGCAGAAGGCCACTAGAGAGGTGGGGAGTGGCAGAGTGTGGCCTGGGATGGGAGTAGGTCAAAGGCAGCCATGGTAAGGGTTCTCTCCCACATAAGTATGCTGAGGTAGAAAGGCCTGTGTAGCTGTGTCTGTGTGTTTTGTTGAGGGACAGTGTTCAAAAATATGCTATCATAACAGAGGAAATAAAACCAGGTAAGGGTTGGATGGTACATGGGTTTTCCAGTTGCTTCCACTTCCATTCCATTCCATTCCATTCCATTCCATTCCATTCCATTCCATTCCATTCCATTCCATGGAATTCTTCCATTCCAAGCCTGGACAAAGCTTTCTGATTCCATTCTTTCGCTTTATGTGGTGGATAGACACAGAGGAGGTGCTGGCTTATGTAGCAAGCTGCATTTGGTAGGGGCATCTATGCAGAAAACTTTTAAGAACTTAACATTCCTTCTGGTACAAAAACAGTAAATGCTTATTGTAAAAATTGTAAGAATGCAGAAGAGTCTAAAGAAAAAGTGCAAATAATTCACAATCTCACCATTCAGAGAAACACTGTTAACATTTGTCATATTTTTTTTTCCAATCTTTATTCTGTGCTTATCTTCTGTATCGCTGATATTGCATTTTATATGCAATTCCACATCCTACTTTTCCACTGAATATTATATCCTAAGCATTTTTCTATCATTAAAAACTCCTATAACTGATTTTTATTGGCTGCATACTATTCCTTTACTGAGCATACTCTAACTGACATAGCATTCCCTGTTCATTAGTTAGTTTAGGGAGGAATTTCCTATAGATCCACTTTAGGTCCCATAGTGACGAAACCAGCATCCCAGCTGACTCCTTGTTTCAGAAGTTTGACTCATTCCATAGATTCTCAGTCTTTTAGGTTGAAGAGACTTATTTTTAAATAAGCTAGTCATTGATGGATGTAACATAAAACAAACGTCTCACTAAGTGAAATACAGGGGCCAAGCTAAATAGGGAGGAGGTGATATACAAGAAGTTCCTACCATTGAAGAGCTTGCAATTTTAAGAGACACAGAAGACTAAAGCACATGCAACAAGCAAGTTGAGGCAGATGCTCACTGCTAGGCTGTGACACTCACGGCTGCATGGCTCATAGGATGGGTTTGCAGAGACAGAGCCACCGTGATGAAAGTAGGCATCTCTCTACCCCACCTTACACCTGCTTTCACAAGCAGATCTCCTCCACAGATGTGCTCCCCAGGGGCAGGTCACATGCTCAGTGATCCACTTGGTGAACAGGGCCTGGCGACTTCTGAAAAACTTGTGTTTGTGTGCTGCATAGCCTGGGCATAGCTCTCAGCTACAACAGCTAACACTTTCTGAGTGTTTTGCATATCCCAAGGACTCTATGAAGTTCTCCATAAGAACCTCCTTATCCCCCTCTTACAGAGGGGCAGTGTAGCATCGTGGTCAAAGACCCCGATGGGTCAAGCTGCTTGCTAACTGTGTGACTTCAGACAAAATACTTCACCTATCTGTGCTTCCATTTGCCCGTCTGTCAAATGGAGAGAGAAAAATGTCTACCACATTAGGCCGTTAGGTCAGTTAAGACAGGTAAAAAATTTAGCCTAGTACCTGGCACATAGTAAGCACACAACGAAGGTGAGCTCTTACCACTTACAGCTCCCAAGAAACTTCCCAGGAGGTCCTATTTTTATTTCCAATTTTATGGATGCTGAAATTGAGGCACAAAAAGGTTAGGTTTGGTGCCTTGTCCATGGTCACAGAGACAGCATAGGACTCCAGAGACTGCACTCTGGACTCTATGCTGTATTGCCCAGAAGGAATTTTCCATGAGGGAAGGGGAACCCTGCAGAGCACAGCAGGGCACACTAACTTTTGTATGTGGTCAGGTCTTTGAAGATGAAAGCAGAGCCTGGAAAGGAAAGGGAAGACTAGACAAGTTTGTTTGCCAGGGTCTCAGGCAATTATAAAAGAATCTGATGGCTGCCAGCAGGCAGGGAAGCCAGCTGTGGTCTTTTGGTCGTTAGGAAGGGAGAAGGGTGGGAAACTTATTGGCTTCATCCCTATGGGATGCTGGCCAGTGGACCAATGATGCAATACGTACAGATGGTTCAAATTTGGTGAAAGAAAGTGCTATTCCTGCACTGGTGTCCTGGGGCAGACTCTGACTGGGGCAGTGGACTGGGCAGAAGGAGTCAGAGGGAACGTGGTTTTGTTTCAGTCTTTCACTTTTTTTCTCCAGCCAAGTTAAAGTCTTACCAAACTGCTCCGCAATCTCATTCTTCTCCCTTCTTCTCCACTAATATGGAGGTGTGGTGTCTATGCACTGTATATTTCTGTACATATAGAACATGTAGCAACCTATTGTTTTATAGAAATATACTATAGCCTTCTCAGCTTGGTATTTTTACCCATTTTTGTATTGTTACAATCTATCTATATTAATACATATAGCTCTAGTTCATTCATTTTAATTGCTATATAGTAGTCCTTCATATGAACATGAGCATTCTATAATGTATCCATTTCCTCATTGAAGGATATTTCCATTTTGTAGATACCGGCTATTTCAAATAATACTGTAGTGAACATTTTCATACTATTCACCTTATAAAAATGTGTGAGGATTTTTGATATCAAGGTTATACTATCTTTAAAAACAAGGTTATCATATAAAATGAATAGGATAATTTTTCATTTTGTTCCCAGTTTCCTCAAACTGGATAATCTAGGGAGGTAATATAGTGAGAGATTGAGATTATCGAAGATTTGAGATTTTGTTTATTTATTTTTTTCTTTTTTTAGCATTTGATAAAAATCTAACTTGTAAAATCATTTAGATTTGTATTGGTTTTCTTTTTAAGGGGATGCAGGTATGATGAGATTGGAAGATATTCGACTAGGAAAAAATTGTTAAACTATGAGATAGGCACATTTTTAATCACTAAATTCTTCTTCAAAGTAATTGTACCAATTTATATTAATACTTCTATTAGGATTGGGTAAGAGCTATTGTTTTCTCATATATTTTGTAACATTTGCCATTATTTAATTTACCTGATGATATCTTGTACTTTAAAATTTGCATTTAATTAATTATTAGGGCCATTATGTTTCCTTCTTTTGTGCATTTCCTGTCCATATATTTTGACCATTTTTTCTAGGGGTGTATTTGTCTTTTTCTTAGTGATTGGCAGCCTGCGTTCAAATCCATATAACTAGCAAAATATCTTCTTCTAGTTTGTTATTTGTATATTATACTGTCTTTTGTAATTCAGAAATTTTAATCTTGATGTAGTCAAGTTTATCAATTTGTTTCTTTATAACTTTTGCTTTTCTGGGGGTCTTATTTAAGATATTAGTCTTTATCCTAAGTTCCTAAAGATATTCTTTTTATATTTTATTGTAATAATATAAAAGTTTTTTTTTTTTTTTTTTTTTTACATATCGGCATTTAATTTATCTGGAGTTTATTTTTGTGACAGTATGAGCCAGGTATTCAATTTTATATTTTGCCATGTGGAAAATCAATTACCGACTAGCAATTCAGTTCCTTTAGTGGTAGTGGTTTATTCAAATGCTCTTTTTCTTGGATCAATTTTGTATGTGGGTATATATACGTATATTTGTGTATGCATGTACACACATGTCTGTATCTATGAGTTTTTCCTTTTTATTAGTGATTCGACTGCCAGATTTTAATTTTGTAGATCATTAATATATTTTTTCCATTATTGTTATTATTTTTTTGCTTGTTAGACTTTTTTTGTTTGTATAAATTTATGAAATACAAGTGTAGTTTTATTACATGGATATACTGTACAGTGGCAAAGTCAGGGCTTTTAGTGTATCCATCACCAGAATAATGTACAATGTACCCAGTAAGTAATTTCTCACCATCCACCCCCTCCCACCCCTACCCTTCCAAGTCTCCATTGTCAATCATCCACACTCTATGTCCATGTGTACACATTATTTACCTCCCACGCACAAGTGAAAATATGCAGTTTTTGTCTTTCTGTCACTGAGTTGTTTCACTTGAGATAATGGCCTCCAGTTCTATCATGTTACTGCAAAGAACGTGATGTCATTCTTTTTTATGGCTGAATAGTATTTTATTACATATGTATATATGTGTATATATATATACACACACCATATTTTCTTCTTTTTGATAAGTTAACTTTGTATTTTTACTTTTTTTATGGAGGTGCAAATGTTTTTGGTTACATGTGCCGATTTCGTTATGCTCAGGTCAGGGTTATAAGTGTGTCCATCACCCAGACAGTGTTCACTGTACCCGTTAGACAGATTTTCATCCATCCCCTCCTTCTCCCTCCCCCTGCTTCATTTCCACTGGGTTTTGTTTCCCTCTGGGCACATGTGTGCTTATTGGTTAGTTCTAGTTTAATAGAGGGTACAGGTAGTGCTTGTCTTTCCATTCTTTAGATACTTCACTTAGAATAATGGTGTCCAGTTCTATTCAAATTGTTGCAGAAGGCCTTAATTCATACTTCTTCATGGCTGAGTAGTATTCCACATATACATACATCACATTTTGTTAATCCACTCGTAAATTAATGAACACATGGGTTGATTCCACATCTTTGCAACTGTGAATTGTGCTGCAATAAACATTTGAGTGCAGGTGTCTTTTTGATAAAATGACTTCTTTTCTTTTGGGTAAATATCTGGTAGGGGGATTGCTGGATCAGATGGCAGGTCTACTTTTAGTTCTTTGAGTAATCACAGTACCATTTTCCATAAAGGTTGTACTAATTTGTAGTCCCAGCAACAATGCATAAGCATTCTTTTCTTTCTGCATTCACAGTAGCATGTATTGTTTTTGGACTTTTTAGTAAAAGCCATTCTAACTGGGGTAAGGTGATATCTCATTGTGGCTTTAATTTGCATTTCCCTGATGATTAGTGACATTGAGCATTTTTTTCACAGTTTACTGGCCATTTGTTTATCCTCTTTTGAAAAGCTTCTGTTCATGTCTTTTGCCCACTTATTAATGGGGTTGTTTGTTTTTTTCTTGCTGATTTTCTTGAGTTCTTTGTACATTCTGGTTACTAGCCCTTTATTGGATATATAACTTGCAAATATTTTCTCCCATTCTGTAGGTTGTCTATTTGTTCTGTTGATTATTTCCTTAGCTGTGCAGAAGCTTTTTAAATTAATCAAGTCCCACTTATTTAATTTTTTTGTTGCTGTGATTGCCATTGGGGTCTTCTTCTTAAATTCTTTGCCTATGCCAATATCTAGAAGAGTTTTCCAACATTTTCTTCTAGAATTCTTGTGGTTTCACACCTCACGTTTAAGTATTGTATCCATCTTGATTTAATTTTTGTGAGTGGAGAGAGATATGGATCCTGTTTCAATCTTCTGCATGTGGCTATCAGTTTATTGAATAGGACTGCTATTCCCCAGTGTATACTGTTATCTGCTTTGCCAAAGATCAATTGGCTGTATGTGGATGATTTATATCTAGGTTCTCTATTCTGTTACATTGGCCTTTGTCTCTATTTTTGTGTCAATATCATGCTGTTTTGGTTCCTATACCTTGTAGTGTAGTTCGAAGTCTGATAATGGGATGGCTCCAGTTTGCTCTTTTGCTTAAGACTGCGTTGGCTATTCAGACTCCTTTCTGGTTCGAAACAAAGCATAAAATTATTTTTTTCTGGATCTGTGAAATATGACATTGGTATTTTGATGGGGATTGCATTGAATCTGTAAATCAGTTTGGGTAGTATGAACATTTTAACAATGTTGATTCTAGCAATCCATGAGCCTGATATGTTTTTCTATTTGTTTGTATCATCTGTGACTCTATTCCTCAGTGTTTCATAGCTCTCTTTGTAGAGATCTTTTACCTACTTGGTTAAGTATATTAGTAGGTATTTCCTAGGTATTTTATTTTCTTTGTAGCTATTGTGAATGTTACTGAGTCTTTAATTTGACTCTCAGCTTGATTGCTATTGGTGTTTAGGGATGCTACTGATTTGTGAATAGTGATTTTGTAACCTGAAACTTTGCTGAATTTATTCATCAATTCCAGGACTCTCTTGGTGGAGTCTTTGGGGTTTTCTAGATATAAGACCATATCACTAGCAAAAAGCAATAGTTTGATCTCCTCTTTCCTGATTTGGATTCCCTTTATTTCTTTCTCTTACTCATTGCTCTGGGTAGGACTTCCAGCACTACGTTGAATAGAAGTGGTGAAAGTGGGCACACTTAACTTGTTCCAGCCCTTAGTGGGAATGCTTTCAACTTTTCTTTATTCAGTATGGTGTTGGCTGTGGGTTTGTCATATATGGCTTTCATAATCTTGAGATATCTTCTTTCTATGCATAGTTTGTTGAGGGTTTTTATCATGAAAGGGTGCTGAATTTTGTCAACTGCTTTTTTTCTACATCCATTAAAATGATCATATGGTCTTGTTTTTGCTTCTGATTATGTGGTTAATCACATTTACTGATTTACATATGTTGAACCATCCTTGCATCCCTGTGATGAAGCCCACTTGGTCATGTTGTATTATTATTTATTTATTTATTTTTGATGTGCTGTTGAATTCAGTTTGCTAGTATTTTATTAGGATTTTTGCATCTATACTCATAAGGGATATTGGTCTTTAGTTTTCCTTTTTTGTTGTGTCCTTTCCTAGCTTTTGTATCAAGGCAATACTGGTTTCATAGGATGAGTTAGAGAGGATTCCCTTCTTTTCAATTATATGGAATAATTTCTGCAGTATGGGTACCTGCCCTTCTTTGTAGTTCTGGTAAAATTTGGCTGTGAATCCCTCTGGTCCAGGGTTTTTTTTCTGTTGGAAGATTTTTTTTATTATTGCTTCAGTCTCATTATCGGTGTGTTCAGGAGTTCTATTTCTTCCTGATTGACTCTTTGGATGTTGTGTGATTCCAGGAATTTATTCATTTCTTCAGTGTTTTTGTGTTTATATACGTAGAGATTTTCACAGTATTCACAGACGGTATTTTGTATTTCTGTGGTATTAGTTGTAATATGTCCTTTTCCATTTCTGATTGAGCTTATTTGGAACCTTGCTCTTCTATTCCTGAGTAATCTAGGAAGAAGTCTATCAATTTTGTTTATCTTTTCAAATAACTTTTTGTTTAATTTGTCATTTGTATTGTTTTTTGTTTTCCATTTTATTTAGTTTTGCTCTGACCTTCAATATATCTTTTCTTCTCCTGGCTTTGAGTTTGGTTTGCTCTTCCTTTTCTAGTTCCTTGAGACATGTCATTAGATTGTTAATTTGTGATCTTTCTGTCTTTTTGATGTAGGCATTTAAGGTGATGAGTTTTCCCCTTAGGACTATTTTTGTTGAATCCCATAGATTTTGGTAGATTGTGTCCCCTTTTTTGTTCAGTTCAAGGAATCTTTTGATTTCCATCTTAATTTCATTATTAACCTAATAATCATTCAGCAGCTGATTGTTTAATTTCCATTACTTTGTGTGGAATTGAGTGTTTCCCTTGGAGTTGATTTCTAGTTTTGTTTCACTGTGGTCTGAGAAGACACATGGTATGATTTCTAGTTTTTTGAATTTGTTGAGATATATTTTGTGGCCTAAGATATGATCAATCTTAGAAAATGTTCCCTGTGCTGATGAGAAGAATGTATATTCAGTAGTTTGGGGATAAAATGTCCTTTAAATGTCTGTTAGGCCCGTTTGTTCTAGAGTCTTGTTAAAGTCCAGTTTTGATTTATTTTCTGCTTGGATGATCTGTCCAGTTCTGTCAGCGGGATGTTGAAGTCCCCAATAATTACGATGTTGCTATTTATCTCTTTGCTTAGATTTAGCAGGGTTTGCTTTATGAATCTGTGTGCTCCTGTGTTAGGTGCATAAATATTTATGATTGTTATGTCTTCTTGTTTAATTGTTCCCTTTACCATTATATAGTGACCATCCTTGTCTTTATTATTGTTGATTTAAAGCCAATTAAATTTGATGTGAGAATGGCCATACCTGCTTTCTATTGGTTTCCATTTGCATGGAATATTTTTTTTTCATCCCTTCACCTTTCCCTTTCTTTTGTTTAGATGGGACTTTTTTTCTTCCCCCACCCCAACTCATAAGGGAGTGTCTGTAGCATATGTTGGGTAAGAACTTTTGGCTTTGCTTGCAGGTGCTTTGATGGTGATGTAGGTTCTGGATGCATGCCTTGGTTATAGATACCCTAGTGTGGTTGTTTTCTCAGTTGAGAGTTGTTTATAGGCTGTGGCAGTGTTGAGCTATGTGTGTGTTCAGTTTCCCTTCTCTCTTTGATGAGAGAGGATGGAGGTCTTTGAGATCTTTTCTCTTTCCCTAGTCCAGTGGTCTTCTTAGCAGTGTGAGTTGTATTGGCATGCCCAGCTTAATCTCTGAGACAGTAGGTGTTACTTGTGGGTAAGATTCTACCACATCCTATATGATTGAGTCAGTAAATGCAGTAAAGTCCACTGCAAATTGACCTCCCTGTCAGTAGGTGGTGCTTGCCAGAAGGAACAAGTTGCCATGTTGTTTTTGGGATCTGTGACCAGCTCTAGTCCCTCAGGAGAAGCACTTGAATGCTCCCAGTGATGACTGTGGCCCTAGAACTTCCAGTTGAGTCCTTATTCTCTACCACAGTAGAGGCGGGTGGGGGAGTGAGGCTGGGTAGGGCTGGGTTGGTGAGCCTGCCCTCAGGTTCCACAAAAGCTGATAAGGTAGTTGTTTTGGTGGAGGTCAAAGTTCTGCTTCCAGCCCTCTGGGGAAAGCCACCAGGGAGGGGCTGAGATGGCCCAACCCAGCCAGAAAGTCTGCTTGTGGAGCAGGAGCCCTCTGAGATCCACAGTCTGGCTTTTCGAAGCAGGTTTCCCTCTTTTCCCTTTTCTTCTGCTCCACAGTCTCCATCCAGCTTCTGCCTGCAGGCAGGAGCTCAAACCAGCTGAGCTCACCCAGGATGGTGCTGAGGGCTGGGAGCTTCCCTGTTGAGAATCCTGCCTTGGGCGGAGAGTGCAGCTTTCCTGTGGGGAGAGGGGTGCTCCAAGAGTGCACTGCATCTGGAACCCACACCACACTCTTTTCAGTTCTGCCCATGCGGGCTCCCTTGCCTCTGGAGATTAGTTCACAAATTTCCCCTCCATGCCCCTGAACAAAATGATCGAGTCCTGGGGGTATAGGATAGTGGCCTGTGGGCCTGTGCCCAGCTCCCCGAAGATCACTCCCTGACCATGCCAGGGAGAAGCGCACTGGTCCCAAATTGTCTATGTGGTGCTCAAGCAGGTTTGATGTCCCTTGCTTTGGGGTGTGC
Source organism: Indri indri (assembly GCA_004363605.1). Lineage (NCBI taxonomy): Eukaryota > Metazoa > Chordata > Mammalia > Primates > Indriidae > Indri > Indri indri. The sequence goes on from RJWJ010010370.1 coordinate 17,491, forward strand.
CCTGCTCTGATGGAGCAGCTGGTCAAGAAGCACAGGGGAGGGCCAGTGAGCTCACAGTCTGAGCACCCCTTAGTCTGTTGCATGTCTTTAAGAGGAAAGGTTTGAGCCCCACTCTCTGTGGAAGCCCCAACAGTAGGGAAGCAGCAGTTCCTGAGAGCCCTGGCTCAAGGCTCAAGCATCTCTTTTGGCCGCTGCAATTGGGGGAGGGGAAGGAGAGGTTTAGAATCTGAATGGAGGAAAGCCAGCACTCTGGTCACCTCTGTCCCTCTCTCTGGAAGGCAGCTCACCTGGAATGTCCAGGCTCTGGCATCAGACAAATCACCCAGGACCCCCTGGCTTCCTGTGGCTCTCAGAGTCTGGGCTGGAGTTGGGAAATGTTTGTGTGGGAACGAGCAAGATGTAAACTGAGGGGCTGAAGCCCTGTGGGAGGACAAAAGTGCACAGTGGGTGGGAAAGCAATATGGCACCTGCCAACTTGGCTCGGGTCTGTGGTGATGAGAAGCTCCTCCAGGGGGCTGGCAGGCTGGTGCTTTGTCCTCAGGAAGCTCCCAGTTCACTGATGGCAGCAGCTTTGGGTCTTATGAGGATAGAAAGGCTCTCTGGCAGTTTGGGAGTCTGCTGACTGCCAGAGATGTGAGGGAGGGAGAAACAAACCATTCTACTATCCTTTTCCCTGGACTCCAAGCCTCCCAGGGGTTGATCTCTGCTGGGTTCTGGCTATTTCCTGTTCTGCTATGCAAGTGCTTCCCATGGAATCTTTTGTAGGTTCTAGCACTTTTCCCTCAGATTTACACCCCACCTGTGATTGATTGTTTGTTTTTTTCTTTTTCATCTAATACTCTTCCTTCTTTGTGAGACAATCTGGCAGCTGATGTCTGTCATCGGCTATCTTTCCCCCCTGTTATTTTTTACTCCTGTCTCATTTATTTATTCCTTTTTATTTTCTTTGAGTTTAAGCTTTTTTTCTTACTTTTTGAAATGAACACTTAACTCATTTTTTTCAATATTTAGTATGTGCATTTAAGACTATAAATTTCTCTATAATCCTTGTGTTCATTGATTCCCATAAATTTGATATATTGTGTTTTTGTTGTTTTCAGTTCCAAGTATTTCATAACCTCCATTGTGATTTTTTTCTTGAACTCATTGGTTACCTGTATGTGTGATTTTTATTTTTCAAATTTATGCTTTTTCTGTTTGATTTTTATTTTAATTACTGTGCAGTCAATTACTTTGTGAGTTCTTTATCACAGAGTCTATGGTATTTCTGAAACAAACTTTATGACCTAGTAGGTGATCAATTTATATGTGTGTGTGAAAAGAACGCACCTTCTCCCCTTGTTGGGTCATGGAGTTCTATGTGTTATTATTAAATCAAGATTGATATTAGTACTATTCAAACCTATTCCTTTGCTAATTTTTGGTCTGCTCAATTGCCCACTAATGAATATGTGAGAAAAATTTCCACCAGCTGTGTTGATTTTTCAACTTAGTGTTAATATTTTGTCATTTTTTTGCTTTACCTGAGACTTTACTGTTGGGCACACACAATTCGTAATTAGTATATCTGCTTTTTGGATTTTCCCTTTTATCATTATGGTTTTCCATCTTTGTGGTAGAGAGAGTTAGTACTTTACACCCTGGCTGTTAGGATGAATGCAGAAGTTAGGCATTCAGCATGTAAAATGTTAGGCATTTTACCAGTCCCAGAGAATGGGTTGAGAGGAAAAGCAAAATGTCACCTCTGCAGTATCTCGGTTATTTCTCTCTCCCCTGCCATGGTCATCTTGGCGACCTTATGTTCCAGATGACATGGCTAAAACATGGAGGCAGGCCTCCTACCTATATTAAACTTTTTGTGAGGGAGAAATAAACCTTTATTATATTAACCTACTGGGATTTCAGAGGTTTGTCAGTCATGAAAGCTAGGTTTAATTATCCTGAAATATACTCCTGTAATTATGCTTTTTACCATAGATTCTATATTCCCATTTTGTTAGTATTTCCCCACTTTATGTATGGGGAAATATCATGCATATACATGTCATGTATATGGTACATATTTATGCATGGAATATATAGCATATTTATATATATGATATATATTTTTAATTCCATTTTTGTTCAAACTTTACTTATCAATTCCTTTATATTCAACATCTACATTCAGCCTTGCTTTAAATGTGCCTTTTAAAAAACAGAGTATTTCTGGGTTCGAAATTCATCTAGCTGTTTCTATTTGTTAATTAGTAAACTTAATTCATTGTGATTGCTGATATATTTGGTCTTATTTCTACCACTTTATTTTGGGTTTTGTATTCAACAAGCTTTTTCTTTGCTTTTTTCCCCCTCTGCTTTCCTGCTTTCTGTTAGACTGCTTTGGTTTTCTCTGTTTTCCTTGTTTTTCACTTTTAGTGGTACTTCTGAAATTTTAATATACAATATTTTAAATATAGTTTTTATTTCTTAATTTTCATTTTGCAATAATTTCAGACTTACGAAAGGTTCCAAAATTAGTACAAAGAATTCCAGCATATTCTTCTTCATCACCAGATGTTAACATCTCACATAATCACAGTAAAATGAGCAAAACAATTAACATTGATACAATACTATTACCTAATCTACAGGTCTTCACATATTTCCGGTTGTCCCTCTGATGTCCTTTTCCTTCACCAGGAGTCAGTCCATTATTGCTCACTGCACTTAGTTGTCTTGTCTCCCTAGTCTCCTCCAATCTAGGACAGTTCCTTACTTTTTCCTTATCCTTCATGAACTTGACATTCTGAAGAGTACTAGCCAAGTAAGTTTTGTAGAATAATCTTTGCTTTGGATTAGTCTGATGTGTTCTCATAATCAAATTCAGGTTCTGCATTTTTGGCAAGAATACCACAAACATGATGTTGTGTTCTTCGTACTACTTGATACCAATTTGTCTCATTACTGGTGATGTTAACTTTGGTCACTTGGTTATGGTGATGTCTGTCAGGTTTTTCCACTGTAAAGTTACCATTTTTATTTTTGCAATTGAAAAGTATCTTGTAGGGAGATACTTTAAGACAGGTGAGCATCCTAATTTTCATCATGATACTCTTACCCGTTAATTTTAGCATCTGTGGATGATTCTTGCCTGCAACACTTACTGTTATGGTGTTTGCAAAATGATTTTTTCTCTTTCCATCATTTCTTTCAGATTTGTTAATTGAAATATACTGTAAGGATGAGTTGCTCCTTTTCTAAATTTACTTAAGTTTTATTCTTATCATTAGGTACTCACTTATTTTTTCTATGGGTCATTGTTACCATTATTACCATTATTTCAATTATTGCTGAAAACGTCTCAGATTTGGCCAGTGGGAGCATTTTGAAGTTGGCTCCTTTGGACATTCCCATCATCCTTTTTGAACAGTTCTTGGCCTTTTGGTATCTCAAGATGTTTTGGGCTCACCCCGTACTGTTCCTGTTCCGCCCTGAAGTCTGCCATTTCTCTAAGGAGTTCTGGTTCCTATTATTGAGACCAGATTTTAAAACCAAAATTTTGTTAGGTGTGCTGTTTACTACTGTGGTGTCATTGCTTCTGTGTTCTCTTAGCAGACAAAACTAAGAATTGTTTCACCTCAGTTCATAGACATCTTCCTCTTTCTTTCTTATGGCTGCATAGAATTTCATTGTGTGTAGGTGTAAGAGTTGACTCAACTACTCTCCTAAATGTACGTATTTAAGTTGTTACTAATATTTTGCAATTACAAAGAATGCTGCAGTGAATAACCTCATGAGTGTATATTTTTTGTGTTGCTGAAGGTGAATCTTCAGGGTAAATTCCTACATGTGGAACTGCTGCATCAAAAGGTAAGTGCATGTGTAATTTATTAGCTATTATGAGCTTCAAAATGATTGTGGTGATTTCCATGTTCACAGCAGTGTTTGAGAGTGGCTGCTTCCTGTTTCCACCGTTCTGTTAATAGAATGTGTAGTCTTTCCAATTTTCACTAATCTGATAGAGGAGAAATGGTATGTCATCTTAATTATATTTATCTCATTATGAGTGAGTTTAATGTCTTTTTTATATTTGAGGGTCATATTTCTTTCTTTTGGTAAATTGTTTGTGTCTTTTTCTCATTTTTTTCTTAAGGTTTTGGTAATTTGTCCCTCAATTTTTAAGAGTTCTTTATATATTAGTGATATTAGCCCTTTGCGATATCTACTGAATATTTTTTTTGTCAGTTGTCTTTTGACTTTGCTTATGTTTTATTTTCCCATAAATAATTAAAAATTTTAGTAGTGTTTAGGCCGGGCACTGTGGCTCACACCTGTAATCCTAGCACTGTGAGAGGTTGAGGCGGGAGGATTGTTTGGGCTCAGGAGTTTGAGACCAGCCTGAGCAAGAGCGAGACCCCATCTCTACTAAAAAAATAGAAAGAAATTATCTGGACAACTAAAAATATATAGAAAAAATTAGCTGGACATGGTGGCACATGCCTGTAGTCCCAGCTACTCGGGAGGCTGAGGCAGTAGGATTGCTTGAGCCCAGGAGTTTGAGGTTGCTATGAGCTAGGCTAACACCATGGCACTCACTCTAGGGCAACGGAGTGAGACTCTGTCTCAAAAAAAAAAAAAAAAAAAAAAATTTTGGTAGTGTTTATTTTAATGAACAAATTCTATAGAAAAATGCATCAATCTATTCGTTACCTCTGGATTTTGAGTCATAGTTAAAGTGGCTTTCTCTACTCTGAGGTTAAAGAGAAAGTCGCCCAAATTTTTTTTAGTTCCTGTATGGTTCCATTTTAAAATTTAGGTCCATAATCCATTTGGAATTTATTTTTATCTATTGTGTGAAGCATGTATCTAATTTTTTTTTGTTCTAAATGGCTATCCAGTTTCCTGAGCACCATATATTAAAAAATCCATCTTTGACCCAGTTAGTTTAGATGCCATATTTATCATATACTAAAATTCCACATGGACTTGGATCCATTCCTGGGCTTTCTATACTATTTAGGCAATACATTTGTCTATGCAAGGGCCAATACTACACTGTTTTAACCATTAACATAAAGGTTTTGCATTATGTTTTAACCTCTGTCTGACAGAATTAGTTCCCCCTTGTAATTTTCATTTTTTCTGTTATTTTTTAAAAATGTTTTCCTGGCCATTCCCACATGTTTTTTTCCCTATACGAACTTTAATATCAACTTGTCTAACTTTCTAAAAATGCTTGTTGGCATTTTATTGAGCTAACATTAAATTTATAAATTAACAAATGGAGAACTCACAATTTTTATTATGTTGAGTCACCCTACTCAAGAATAAATTCATTCTATTTATTTAAGTTTACTTTTGTGTCTTCCAAGAGTGTTTTAAAGTTTTGTTTATATAAATTTTGCACATTTCTTGCCAAGTTTTTGTCTAAGTATTTAATCTTTTGCTTAATAAGTTTTTTAATACTATTTTCTGTAATGGGTTATTATATATGTAAAGGCTATTGATTTTCATATCAACATGCATTTTTGATGTAGTTAACTCTAACCCTCATTCATTACCTTCACTCTCCTATAGAACAACATAAGAACTTAAATTTTGGTCTCTCTACTCATACCATCCATTTTACTTTTCTCCAGTATTTGACTTCCTCATTAATTTCTTCCCTCACATTTTTTTTTTTTGAGATGGGGTCTCACTATGTTGTTGAGGCTGGACTTGAACTCCTGGGCTCAAGCAATTTTCTTGCCTCAGCCTCCCAAGTAGCTGGGACTACAGGCACACACCACCATGCTGGCTTCTTACCACTCTTTTCATTATTATTGCTATGATAAGCAGTCAGTGCTTATGTAGATTTATCCACAAGTTTGCCAGTATCTTTGCTTTCCATTACTTTTAAAGACTTTTTTTCATTTTGGGTTCACTTGCTTTCTTCCTGAAGTATACTTCTAGTAGATTTTTCAAGAAGGATTTATGAACAATAAACTCTCTCAGTCTTTTTTTGAAAATGTCATTGTTTTGTACTCACTCTTGAATGATGGTTTAGTTAGATAGCATATTCCATTGTCTTCTAGCATCTGTTGTTGCTGGGAGGAAGTCTTCAGTCAGCCCAATTGTTCTTATTAATTTCTCTTATTGTCTCTGATGGCTTTGTTTATAATGTACTACTATTTTATTGCTATGTGTGTAGGGGTGAGTTTCTTTTAATTTATTCTTTTATGAAGATTTATGTTCCTGCAATATGAGGACTTCTCTCTTAAATTCTGGAAAATTCTTGAGTATTATCTCTTTGAACAATAAGCCTTTACCATTTTTCTGTTTTGATGTTCTGGAACTTCTAATGTACACGTTGGACACCATTATTATATCTTCCACATATCTTAACTCTTTTTCATATTTTCCGTGTTCCATCCTGAGCACTTTCCTTATATCTATTCTTATAATTCACTTAATCTCTCCATGGTTCTGTCCAACTTACTATTCAATTCACCCCATTGGATTTTTCTCCTACTGACTCTGTACTTTTATTTCTAGATTTCATATTTGACTCTTTTTCAAATCTTTTCTTCTTCCTATGGCCTTATTTTTGCCATATAATTTCCATTTCTGCTGTTAACTTTTGAACTAGGGGCAGATTAAGGTTTTGTGGAATCCGAAGTTTATACACTGTGGAACACCCCTGTTTAAGAAAACGAATATATACAACAACAAAAACAAAATTAAGCACAATAGTGAATATTTATTTAGAATAAGAAAAAAATCATAACAAATTATAGATTCAAAAAGGTAACAAATACCACAAACATCAAACAAAATCCAGAAAAATACCAATATACTTTTAACAACTCTCTGATACATCTCTATAGTTGATGTCCTCTTCATATGACAAGTTTATCGTATCATTTTCTAAGGAGAAAATAGACACTTCAGTCTTTTTTCTAGCATATTTGATCAAAATCTGATTTTTATTATTCATGGTTTAGAAAAGTTAGTTTCAACTTCATACATAGGTATTGGCAATACTGTACATTTTTATAATTGTCAAATTTGGGAAAAACTCTATCAAATCTCTTCTATATATAGCTGTAAGAATTAAGAAAATTTTATACACATATAAACTTCTGGCTCTATACATTTCAATTTTTTTCTTGTCTACATATTTGCAGTACAGGATACTGTGGGATGAGTTTAGATCAGGATATGACCTCTGACCCTGTACCTTCATGTCACTATGTGGACATAACTATGAACCACATAAATATGTCCCACTAAATCCAAGTTAAATGTATTCCCAACTTTAACACCTCCCCAAAATACCCATTGCCATTCCAATGCCTTCAAATAAAAATAGAAGTCTGTGATGTGAAAGAAGTCTGATGGAAAGAGACAGTGGTCTTAACCAATTAAGGTTAAAATATCTTTTATAGATTTTATAAAGACAGAGCCATGTGAGTACATTGCTAGGTTCCTTCTCAGGGTTTTGGAAAGGGCCTGTGCCAGTGAGAGGCCCTGAAACTTTAGCTTCGTTAGCTTTACAATAGATTTGCCTCTGCTTTGAACGTCTCAATCATAATTATTGTAAGGGCTCTTTCAAATGGTTATTTCTAGGCCCAACGGATCATCAGTGGATTCTTCTCCATCGTGTTGTTTTACCTTGCATTATCCGTAATCTTAGATTAGGAAGTCATCTTCCAAGAGGCTTGCTTTCTGAGGGAGTTCCATGGGCCCATGGTGACTGGGTGTTTGCCTTTTCCAGGGACCCCTGGGTCTCCATCTGTGTTTATGCTAATTTCTCAGCTAGCATGGGGGGTCATACTATCTGCAACATACAACATCTAAGTTGTAAATTTAGACTCCACATGTTTATGCCACAGACGGGGGGTTCCAATTTCTTGTGGATGGGTGTTCACTCCTGTCTGGTGGATGCCAAGTTTTCTTTCTGCTTCCCTGACCCAGTGGGTGAAGCTCTCCTAGGCCCTGTTTCAGGGCTGAGATAGCACTTCATGGGCCCTGGCAGGATCAGTTCCAGCCTTTCAAGGATATGAAGCCACTGGTCTCTTTCCCCTCCCTACACACATCAGAAAACCACCTCCCAGCTATTAGGCCTTAAATCAGATAGAAGAATCCCATGGGCCATTTTAGTTTCAGTTCTTGCTCACCACACTGAGTTTTCTCTGTATTGTCACTTACAATAATACAGAGAAATAATAATACAGAGTGGATTACAAACTCCACTGTGTAGCCAAACGTTCCTTTGTTAGATTTTGACATATTCACATATTCAGAATTGGAAAACGATCATTGGGGTAAATCTAAGTAGTAGAGCTGCAACTCTTTTCATTCTATGTTACATTTTTGAGTGCCCTTTGTGTCTCCAATGCTGCCTGTGCATCGGTGCATAATTCAAATTCCTTGTCCTTGTGGAGTTTACTTTCTAGTAAATTAAAATATTCTCTTTTGGGCTGGGAACTCTTTTTCTTCCTATGCAGAAAGGACAAAGGAACCTAGCTTCCCTCTCTTCTCTTCCCTGGATGTATCTGAGGTTATCAAATGCTCTAGAAAGCTCTGTGACTATGAGTCCTGTCTGATTGAGGATCTTTATAAACTCTAGGTCTTCCCTACAGTCTCAGTGTTACCAGACCTTTCTACCACTGTGGACCTCTTTTATTTACAAAGGTTTTGTCTATCACATTGTACTGTAATAATAATTAACCACTCTCCCCAACTTATTTTTGCATGCCCCATAATACAATTCTTTAATTATTTGAAAATAATTTCCTTTTCATTTATTTAAATACAGAAAAATTCACACTTTTAGGAGTATAGTTTTAAGAGATATGACAAACTGTGCAGTCATATAACCACCAGCTTAGTCATGACATAGAATTGTTCCCTCACTCCAAACTACTCCCCCAAGTCCCCTTCCTCTTGGCCCTAGCCCTTGGCAACCACTGATCTGTTCTCTATTCCTTTAATTTTATTTTTCCAAGACTGTCATGTAAATAGAATTATATAGTATGTGGCCTTTTGTGTCTGGCTTCTTTCACTTAGCATAATGCATTTAAGATTCATCCACTTGGATTGCATGCATCAATGGTTTGTTCTCTTTCTCCCATTTAAAAGAAAAAGTCCTAATTAGAGCTTCTCATTTATAAAAGCTAATTATGATCAATAAGAATTGATCATAATAAGATATTTCTTGATGCTAAAGTACCATAAAATAATTACATCAGAGTTAAAAATTCTTAAAATGGGAACAAACTTGCTGCTGGGGGTTCAGGATATACTGTAATCCCAGGCTAAGCCAAAGGAATACAGCAATGTTTTAGTGAATATGAGCGACCCAATAGGTGGCAAATATACAATTTTTAAGCTGTTTTAAAATACTGAAACTAGCAGGTGATCAATAAATATTTGTTGAATATGCGAAGGATAGAATGATGGAAGCTCACTGAATTTAGGGGCTTCCTGAAGCACAGAGACTCTCGAGTTGGTGATTACTTACCCAAAAGATCCTCTGCCTTCGATCCCAAACCTAATGGCTGTTGCCTGTGGTTCTCTCTGTTATTGGAGTAGCAAGGATGTTGGCACGTTCTCAACCTCTTGGGTTTGTGAGGCAAGCACAAAAGAACAGCCAGTTATCACACTGTGTCCTTGTCCAGTATCTTTCCAGAAGCTTGTTTGGGGTCTGCCTGCCAGGCTGCACGCCTGCTCCAGCTCGCCTCATCACATGGCCCATTGAGCAGTGACTTCCCTTAAACATGAGGTGGCCACACACCTGTATTCTTTAGTCAGGCAAGCAAATATGTGTATGGCATGAGCCAAAATTCTTCTTCCAAGACATGCTCAAAGCCCCCATTGCAGGTGACAGGAGATAACTGCACCTCTGGGGGAGGGAGGAGTCCCTGTAGCCAGCAGGGTGGTCTCTTCCACACCTGTGTGCTTCATATTTGAGCCAAAAGGATATAAAACACATATTAACTACAATCACTGCTTTGAAGGAGCTTACTGCCATTTTGGAAGCAGTGGGCCACCGTGCAAAACATTCTTGTTACGTGTTTGATGAGTAAATGGTACATCCCTGTCCTTGTAGTCAGGAGCATAGTTGTATAGACTCTCAGTGTTGAAAGACCCGAAACGTCATCCCATCTAGCCACCCAGGGAACCACAGTTGCTTGGACAGCTATCTCGGCCTCTCTGCCTTCTGTCTGCTATGTCACATGAGACAGCTGATGCTGACATCACAGATTGTCTCTTCCTGGACATCCCCAGATGTCTTAGGTACGGTGGCATCGATGACACAGGGTCCCAGCTCGAGCAACTCCTGCTGCACTAACTGAGAACAAGAGCGAGAGACCCTGGTTTTGTCTGGCGGTTCTTAAAGTTTGATTTGCGGCCAACTTCCAGATTTGATTCAAAGTTCCATTCCTTTTCTTCGATTTTTACGGGCAAATGGTGTGTTCACAAGAAAGATTTTATTTTCTCTCTTTTTTAATTTTTGTTTTTATATAGGACTAAGGTTTGCTTATTAGAATCTGACAAATTAAATTACTAAGAGTTACTGTGTTAGTCCATTTCGTGATGCTATAAAGGAACACCTGAGGCTTGGTAATGTTTAAACAAAATAGGTTTATTTGGCTCACGGTTCTGTAGGCTATACGGGAAGCATGGTGCCTGCATCTGCTTCTGGTGAAGGCTTCAGGGAGCTTCCAATCAAGGCAAAAGGCAAAAGGAGAGCAGGCTTGTCAGATGGCAAGACAGGGAGCAAGAGAGAGGAGAGGAGGCGCCCAGGCTTTTCTAAACAAGTAGGTCTAGTGGGAACAAACAAACAAACAAAAAACCTGAGCACTCATTCATTATTGTGGAGAGGGCACCAAGCCATTCATGAGGGATCTGTCCCCATGACCCAAACCCTGGGCCCCACCTCCAACACTGAACACCAAATTTCAACATGAGCTTTGCAGGGAACAAACATTCAGACTGTATCAGGTTACTAAAAGTTTAGTAGCCCAAACTAAAATTGCTAGTTTACCAAAAGTCTGAGTCAGGATTCTTCTTACAAATATAAATCTTGCTGTTCCCTGTATGTGCCAAGCTCATTTCCACCCCAGGGTCTTTGCCCTACTGTTCCCTATAAAGACTTTTTGAACAACTATACTATTAGAAACATCTATTTTTTCATTAGGGCAAAATCTGTTTCCTGTTGTCTTTTCCTCCTTGGCTAATTTTTTTCACCAATGCCAACTGCATGAACTCCTGGCAATCCCTTTCAGAGAGAAGAGAGAGACAGGGATTACTGAAACCTGTTTCATCTCCCAAGTGCCTGGAATGTGTGATGTCATTTTACATTAGGTGAGCTTCCTACGTTTGTTTTTCTCACTTTAATTTTGGACTTTGACCTTCACTGGGAGAGGCTAGGTCAGAATTCAGCAATTTAAAAAATGTAGTTATATGCTCTTTGTAAACATCATGTAAATGGCCACAGCCCAGAATTTATTTAACCTTCTCCTACTTTGGGATGTTTAGATTTAAATTGTTTTCTATAATTTTTACAGATCTGTAAAAAAAGGAAACTCACTTATACATAATCAAGAAGTGATGCATTTGCTAGACTTTGTGCAGAACATAAAATTTCCCCTAGAATGAAGGCGATTAAAAGCCACAGTCCAAAAAGAGCTTGTCCATGTTTTAGTTTTGAAATCTTACCCAAGGAGCTGGGTAAACAGGGATCAAAAACACAAATGGTGTTCAATGAAAGAAATCCATAAGGTAGTGTAAGTATGCACTGAATCTTTTATTAAAATATCTTGGCTTATTAAATGCCGTATTTAAGATTGCTTTCCAAATACGGTTTTAATAATGCTCATACTGCAGTGTACTTTGTGCACCCGTTAAAAGAGAGAAATATGCTTACACGGTGTAGTCATAAAACCTATAAACTGCCATTTTGTAAGTGGCTAAGAAGGGAATTGCCACAGAAACCCAGACCTGCAGCAGCTGCAAGTAAAGGAAATAAGTTTCTAAATGCTGACACCGGTCATGAAACTGATATTTTATTTAGATGTCCTTGCAGCACAGAGCTCTTGGAAATCATGTTTATAGTTTTCCTGCAACAGAAATACAAGCAATGGTGTATATTTTGGCAGGCAGTGCCCGATTTAGTTGTAATAATTCACAGCACTGCTTCAGGGCTTCCATGTTGCTCCAGGCAAAAACCTGTATTATAAATTATAGCACACAAAGCTGAATTTGACCTACCAGTTGATGCATAATAAACTGACTTAATTCTGAATATTAACTACACATTGTGGCCTAAAGGTTTTATGCTCTCTAAATGTAACAATGAATTATACAAAGATCTTCCTCTTGGGTGAAGCCTAAATATAAATAAATCCCCAATCTTAATACTATGCCAAAAGACCGGTTACTATAGATACCAGAGGAATATATTAATCTTAAATATTATTGCCGAATAAAATAACTTCAGAATATCACTAAGTACCTGCACTAATTATAGAAACTTTGGGGAGAAGTTTCGGTACTTTAATAAACCATTTTCCCATTTGCCACATTTCCTAAGTGGTAAACTGAAATCTGTCACCTTGTCTCTTGAGTGATCAGCATGGGTAAAATGACTGATTTTTAAGAATGCTTCTCTCTAGTCCCAAGCACAGGAGTTAGCCCATATAAATGCTTATCAAATATTTGTCAATGAATGAAAGGGAAGGAATGTTTTGAAACATCACATAGTCTGATCAAAACAGTCTTGGGTTTGAGGAACACATATTCCTGGATTTTGGTATTTTGCTCTAACAATGACTTCCTGTGTGATATTAAGCAAATCGCTTAGCTTCTCTGAGCCTCTTTACTTGCTTGTAAAAGGGAGGTTTAAGAAAAAAAAAAAAAAGACCCCATTTCTATTTCATAGGATTTGAGGTTTGCGAATAGTTGCGACCAATGTTTGTGCAGTATTTTGAAAATTCTTATTATCTCCAGCAAAGAGGTCTTACACAAGGGAGAAACAATCAACCCTAGCAGAAGGGTGAACTCTTATGGGCTTGTTTGTATTGTGTGACCCCCCACTGCTTCCTGGCCAGATTGATGGGACCTGGGGTAGATAGTCATGTGCTCTGTTTTGAAAATTTCAACGGAGAGATCCAGAGGTTGGGAGTTGTGTCATAACTGTCCCCAAACCCGTAAGTATCATGTCCTTCTCAGGGCCTTGTTGTACCGCCTACCCCCAGTTTCCACGAGCTATCCTTACATCCTAATAATAACCCTTCCCCTTTTCTCAGGTTGTATTGAGTGGGATTCTGACAACCATTCTAAGACAGTTTTATACATATTCCTTCTTCATGAATTTCTTGAGCACCTACTATAATTCAGACTCAGGAAGTTTTGGTTTCATATTGGAAAGATAAAACATAAAACTAATTTACATGAGTCGAGAATGCTAATACTTTGTTTTTTGTGGCTGAGTACAACTCCACCACAAGTACTCACCATTGAACTGATATTAACTAATAAAGACTTCTGTGCACATATAGTAGTAATGTTCATTGGGTGTCGGGCAGGTGGGAGGAGGGAGGAGCTGATGGGTATAGTCACACCTAATGAGTATGGCACGCACCGTCTGGGGGATGGACATACTTGAAGCTTTGACTCAGGTAGGACAAAGGCAATATATGTAACCTAAACATTCGTACCCCTGTAATATGCTGAAATAAAAAAAAGAATGCTAACACACAAAATATATATATTTTTATTAGCACCTAAAAATGTGGTTTAAATCAAATAGCAGGGAGAAATAATATCTGCTCCAGGAGGGGCAGAGTAGGAAAGTCCTAACGGATGAGAGTCCTTACATATATCCCCTTTTTTATTTGCACTGCCTCTATTGTGCTACGAGCCTTCAACATGTCACGTGTGGACTACAACAATAGCTTCCTAACTACTGCTTTGCCTTCACTCTGCCCTCCATTCCACTGTCAGGTAACATCAACCATATGATATCAGACATCGCTCTTAAAATCACCCTTCAAAGCCCCCACACCTATGGGTTAAGGCCTGAACTCCTGCTTTGGAAAACCCACCGCACTCGGGCCCAGAATTCCTTCCTCTTCTCATGTCGCATTCCTGCTCCACACACTCTGGGCTCCAACAACCTGGAGCCTTGTCCTTGCTCTTGCCTCCGTGTCTTGGCGTACACCACCTTCTCATCTTTAGTTCCGAATCCACTGCTCCCTCAGAGCCTCTGCTGAAACCCCACCTCCTCTGAGCCTCCCCGAGATCCTTTTCAATAGCAGAATTAATTTTTAGAAGTCTACCTGAGTCTGCACAGTGTGCCATACATACCAGCGCAATGTTATGTGTCTGTCTTTCTTCTTCTTAGGAGACAGCTGGAAGGCAGGAGAGGCCCTACTCATCTTTTCATCTCAGTGAACAAATGGAAGGAGCTCATGAAAGGTGCTCAGTGAATGATTGTTTCATTGGACTGGGATGACATTTGGATTGGACCTTTTACAATGGTTATGATTGCAAAAGGTAGACATGAACCAGAGATGTCTCAGGGTCCAGGGACCAAGAGCCTGAGCATGATGGAGACAGGAAAGCCCAGAGCAGATTCAGGGCAGGGCGTGTTGTCCATTTGGGCTGGAACAAAGGGAAGAGGTAATGAAGATAAAGAAGGCAACATTGCGAAGACTGGTTAGGACCTGTTGTGGCAGATTTTAATTTTAAAAATGGGAGCTTAATTTTGTAGGCACCAGGGAGCCAGGCCTAAGTTTTTGAGCATCATGGTGATGTGATCAGAACTGCGTTTTAAGGAGATTAACCTGGCAAGGGGAGAGGATGGATTGGGCTGGAGCATTTTTGTGATTTCCAGCATGTTCTGAGGGAGAAGGGCCAGGCACGCCCCCTGTTGCTTCCACGTACTTAACTATTTCTTTACATCTGACCATTCTCTTTTTAGGCAAATTAAAAAAAGAGTTGCCTGCCATGACAGTCTCATTTTCTTCATCTCAGGTGTCAGAGGATTTGGGGGGCTTTAAAGCATCTGATACACAAGAACGAGGGCATATCATGCCACCCAGATGGTCGCCCTGACTTTCATTTTTAGTAATGCCGGAGAGATGGAAATGGTTTGATACGGAGACTCGCTTGACCTGTTCTATTTTTGCCATGCTTTCAGGCCGCTTCACAAGAACACTGGGTTCCCGCTTCACGAGGGAATTGGAAGGTTTCACTTTCCCTCAGTGGCTTTGGTTTCCCTTCCCACTCCCCAAACTCAGCAAAATTCAGAAACCAAGACCTCCAAGTGTCAGTCCCCTTTATCACAAATATCATTTCTTTCTTCAGACCTTCGTTGATCCCTTCCTCACCCTCCAAGCCTGAAGTGAGCCCACCTCTACGGTACTTCCTTTTTCTACCAGAAATTAGGGTTATTTATAAAATGACTTTTGTGTCCTCTAGCCTGCTCCCTGAGGGCAGAATCAGGTCGTATTTATCCTTAATACCGTAATACCCATTCCCCCCAGCCTGTCTCATTGGTGTCCAGGTGTCTCGCACATAGCAGGTACCAAGACCTTACATTTGGATAGCACTTAATAATTTGCATAAACTTTCTATATATCAGGAAAGGAAGGCTTTCTCATTTCCACTTCTGTTTTGCAGATGAGCAAATCAAGGTTCAGAGTATTGGAATGATCCACCCAATATTACACACAAAGGCAAAGCAGAGGCCAAGACTCATTTTTTCCTTCCAGGTTCATAAATACTCTTTCTACTCCACTCTCTTACCTCATGCTCTCTGATGAATGAGTGGAATCTGATTTTTAGTTAGATTTTTCTTTTGGAATTCCACAATATTTTAGTGAGGAAAGAACCTGTTGAGATGCCATCACCTTCTCGGTCGCCTCCTGGGGAGGCACGTACGACAAACGATGGAGCGCACGGTAGTGCCGGAGATTTCCTTGATCCGACTGAAATATTTAAAATTCAGCCATTAATCATAGCAGCTGCATTCTTGCTTCAAGTGATCAGCCACTAATGATTGCGACATTCTGAGTTTCAGAAATTCCTATTAATTGTCCTTTAAAAAAAAAAAAAAAGGGCAAGAATGAATAATCAAGACTTCATTTGCGAGGAAAGGATCAGTTCCTCTAACTCTTAGTAGCTCCTGCTCTCCTTTCTCTCCCGTCAAAATCATTTGCTCCAACGTGCAGCTGTTTCCTGGGCCCTTGTTTCTCTGGGTCTGAATTACAAAGGCTGTGTGTTCTAGGTGTCTGTGGGCCCCCAGAGCCAGCAGGAAGGGATGGGCCCTTTGGTAACAGGTGCTTCTGGGAGGAATCCCTGCTGGCCAGCTCGGCTTTGGAGCACACCCCTCTGCCCTGCCAGCAGACAGGCAGGACTCCAGGCTGCGGAGGGAACACTTGCCACTGCATAGGGGGATAAACTCCTTTAACACTGAGAAGACAGTGTAGCTCTAAGATACCAAATGAGTGTGCACAGATGTATTGTCAGCTCTTCATATTTGTGGGTTCCTCATCTGCAGATTCTACCAACCGTGGATCAAAAATGTTTGGGAAAAAATAATAAAAAATAACAATACAACAAAAATAAAAAACAATACAGTATAACAACGATTTTACCTGTTCTGTTAGGTTTATAAGTAATTTAGAGATGATTTAAAGTATGTGGGAGGATATGCCCAGGTTATATGCAAATATTACTCCATTTTATATCAGAGTCTTGAGTATTTTTGGATTTTGGTATCCATGGGGGTGTCCTAGAACAAATCCCCTGAGTATGCCATGGGATGACTCTGTGTGTGTGTGTGTGTGTGTGTGTGTGTGTGTGTGTGCGCGCACGTATATGTGTGCATCTATGTCTATGCCTGTATCTATATCATCTATATGTAATCCCCCTTTGCCATGCCTACTTAATACAAAAGCTCTCAGTTTTCCATAGTTTCTTTGCTCATTAGTTCACAGAATTTGGTATGAAGGTGTGGATCATTTTGTATGCTGGTTTGGAGTTTTTCAAAATTGGTTATTTCTCATGTTAACCTGCTATGCAATGTAATCTGTCAGTCTTTAATAAGTCACTAAGGATTTCAGAAAGATGGAACCATTCCATGTGGACAGCATTCAATTGCTGTGAAGTGAGGAGTTTTATTTTCTTTCTAATGGGAACCTTCCTAAGATGATTTCATCTGTCAGGTTTATTTTTAATTATTTGTGTTGAGCTGTTTCATATGCACCCATGTATTTGTTTGCCAGGGCTGCTGTTAACAAAGTACCCAAAACTGAGTGGCTTAAACAACAGAAATTTTTTGTCTCCCAGTTTTGGAGGCCAGAAATCTTAGATGAAGAGGTTGGAAGGGCCATGTTCCCTCTGAAGGTTCTAGGGATGGATCTGTTCAGGCCTCCCTCCCAGCTTTGTACCTTGGCTTATAGCAGCATAAATCCAGTTTTCATATGGCATTTTCCTTGTGTGCATGTCTATATCCAAATTTCCTCTTTTTATAAGGATGCCAGTCCTATTGGATTAGGGGCCCACCCTACTCCAGTATGACATTGTCTTAACCAATTACATCTATAATGTTCCTATTTCCAAAGAAGGTCACATTCTGAGCTACAGAGAATTAGTACTTCAATACATAAATTTGGGGGAGGGACACAATTTAACCCATAATAGTCTTCCCTCTATCCTCCTAAAATTCACATCCTTTTCACATCCAAAATGCTGTCACTCTATTCCAATGTCCCCCGAAGTCTTGACCCATTCCAGTATCAACTCTAAGTCTAAAATATCACTCAAATATCATCTGAATTAGGTGTGGGTGATACTCAGAGTGTGGTTTATCCTGGGGCAAAATTCTTCTTTGTAAACCTGTGAAACCAGACAAGTTATCTGCTTCCAAAATGCAACAGTGGGAAAGGTATAGGGTAGGTATTCCATTCCAAAAGGGAGAAATCAGAAGAAAAAAAGGATCCTGGGTCCTAAGTGAGTCTGAAATGTAGGAGAGTAAATTCCATCAGATCTTAAGGCCTGAGAATAACCCTCCTTGGCTGGATGTTCCATTCTCCAGGGTCACCGGGCAGCAACCTCACCCCCTCAACCCTGGGGAGCGGTGCCGTCTGGACCGGACGAGGTGGCTTCTCCCTCTGGAACCAAGAAGGTGGCTCCACCCTTGGGGTCCTCCTTCTCTTTTCTTGAAGGATAACACATGTTTGCAGCCAAACAGCTCTATAAGCCCCTTTTCTGCCTGTAGAATCCCAGAAGTCTAGCATTCTTCCTTCATTTTGCCCTGTCTCTGTCCCCTCCCAGCCAAGTCAGCAGCACTTGTGCTGAGATGGTTGATTGGACCCATAAGTCATGCACCGTATCTCTTGTCTAGCCACACCCTTCGTGTTCTCTCCAGAGCACCCTTTTTCATTTTTTGCAGTATATGCAGGCTGAGACTTTTCCATATCTTCAAGCTTTTCCATATCTTCAAGTTCTGATCTCTTTTTGCTTAGCAGCTGCTTCTTCAATGTATCTTTCTTCTCTCACGTTTTATTATAAGCAGCAAAGAGAAACCAGGCCACACCTTCAACACTTTGCTTATAAATCTCCCCAGTTAAATATCCAAGGTCATTGCTTACAGGTTCTACTTTCCACAAACTGCAAAACGCAATTCAGCCAAGTTCTCTGCTACTTTATAACCAAGATTGCCCTTCTTGGTTACATCTTCCATGGCCCTATTCTCATACAAGGTCACATTCTGAGGTATTGGGAGGTAGGACTTCAACCCATGAATTTTGGGAGGACACAATTCAACCCATAACAGCCTGTAAAATTTTCAGTGTTCTAGAAGGACCCAACTACCCCCTCACTCAAGTTCCAAATTGTATTTTTCACACGGGTGCTCTCAAATGACAAGGTAGTTAACAGAGATGTCAGCAATTACGCCAGTCAACTCCTATGGAGCTGATTTCATGGCTGCCTGAGTTGCCAGGGTGAGGTTTCAATCCTATGTCCTAGCCTAACTTAGTTGGCAAGCATTAAATAATAATAGCCACCATTTATTAAATTCCTATGATTTGTGAGGGATTATACTAGAGTCATTATAGATATTATATAATATTTAGAATAACACTGCAAAGTACTGTTTATATAATCCTCATTTTACAGATTAGAAAACTGAGGCTAAGTTAGCTTAAGAGACTTGTTCATGGTCATAAAGTGCAGAGATCTATGCCTTGCAGTGTCTCAGAAGCCCTTTGGGATGGTTGGGTCAGTCTGGAATCATCTGCAGAACTAACTGATGTCTGATCTTCCTTGGGGAGCCCATTGACACAGCCTTATCCCTTTTGGGGCTCTATATCCAGATACCCAAGAATCTTCCCAGTTAAAAACAATTTTTGGTTCTGGTTGGTTTTTCAATTCATTATCACATCCAGAGATTAAATCAGTGGTCTGTTGACTTGGTTGGCACTCAAGTCCCTGCCTGGCTCCTTTCAGCCCCTTCATGGAGGTCAGGATCCTGCTCTTGAAGTCCTGGCCACTGCCAGGCGTGTGGTTCTGTGCCCATGTGGAAGGACCTGTTTGGAGCAGGACTTGCTAGCAGACATGTGACTCTGCTTATTCGAGACTGAGTTCAGCTTAAATCACACCCTAAAATTTCCAGGTCCTCTTGGACATCATAATTGGCACTGCTTGTGCTTCCCTTAGGTTGGGTGGGGCTGGCAAGTGAGGGAAATCACTATTGCTGGATAATCGGTTAATTAGTTAAACAAATATCTTGAGCACCTATTATTGTCAGGCACCGTACTATATGTCAGTTTAACAATAATGAAAACCGTGGCCGCGATCCCTTCCCTCCCAGAGCCTTCCAGTCTCACCCTGGACCCAGTGAATGCTCCTATTTTTGAAGTCCCGTCATCGACACCCTAATGTGCTTCACAGCCAGGGCTGCATGAACCGGGCAGAATATGTATGCACGACAGAAACCCACAGAGTACCTGAAGTGAAATTTGAAAATTATCTGTGCTCTAAAAAATGTCAGATTATAGCCACACCAAGTTACTCCAATTCACATGCATTCCAATACTCTTGCTTCATTAGGCGATGAAGCGGCGGAGGTACAGCTCGTATTTTGTCTATGCCGAGGCCAAAATGTGGAGAGACACATGGGAATGTGTGTTGTATTTGCGAATGTCATTCATCTTGTGTGCTATGGAACCAAAGTTTGGTAATAGCACATCTGTTAGGGCAACTACAAAAGATCATGGCGGATCCTAGTCAAATGTCCCGGCTTCCCTTCCACTATCCACAATATATCTCTTATTCCATAAATTCTTCTAAACATGCTTTGATTCTATTTATAAATGGCCTGTACCACCTCAAGGGCTAGTAAGTCCCATACATTTCCTACCTGCTGTGTAAAGTTGTATTTCCTTTCAATTTTTCCCAAATAGCTTTCTTCCAATTTGGAGGCTGCTCCCTTGTCCCCATGCGTAGGGTTAGCTGAACAAGGCCCAGTTCCACTTCTCACTCCCCTGCATCATTATCTTCAGAGACTTGATTGGATTGTTTCTGAGTCCTGATCTTTTCAGGCTGAGGAAGCTGTATCATGTCGAACCTTTTCTAACACCGCACAGGCTGCCTACCCTTGATCATCCTGGCTTCTCTTCACAACAGGCCTGTGCTGGCTGTTAAATCTCTAGAAGTGTGGCACCCAGGACAGCAGGGGGGCTCCCCGACAGGACCCCCCACCCGCAGTCCTTGCCAGTGATAATGAAATCTCTTGGCTCCGTCTTCCTCGGTTCTTATCCCCGCAAAGATGCCTTTGGCCAGGAGAGTGTCCATGTGAGAATTCTAAAGTGGCAAACATCCCACACAAAAAAGGGAAGCAAATCTCCTCTGGGGTCATGTCATGAGCTGTCATTCCAAGCGTCTGATTTTAGATTCTGAAGTTCTGAAAGCCCCCAAAGAGTGGCATCACCCAGCGAGAGGCCGCACGGCTAGCCGGGGAGAGTCTCTTGATGCAGGCTTTATTTCAAGTGCGAGGACCTGGTTTATTAGAAGCACTAGGGGGAAAACCCACACCTGAGACTTCTCACATGCTTGTGAAATTCAGATAGAAGAAGCAGCATTGTTGGGATCAATCGGAATCAGCTGGCCACCTGGCTGGAGGGAGATGGCCGAGGAGGCAAATGGCGAAGACTTTGAATGTTCTGCCTGAAACAAAGTGCCCCGGCTCCCCGGGGCTTGGACGAGGATGAATGAAATCTGCTTTGGCTTGTTCTGACATCCAGTCCCTGGAGTGAATGGCGTCTGCTGCAGGAGGCAGGGGATTCTGTTCTTCCTTTTCAATAGGAGCCTTTGTGCTTCCTGGTTTAGAATCTCTCAACCCCGCCATTCCTGCTGCTTTTAAAGGGTAGCTTGTCAACACTGAATGTTGGGTGAGCCTTGAAAAGGTAATTTCGTTCTTGGAAAAATGCTGATTTAAAAATTGTCTTCCTCCATACTTTCAACTGATTAACCCAAAGACTTGGCTTAACTAAGGGTGGGCCAATGAGAAAGAAAAGGAACTATTCGATATCCCTGCCTTTTGGGGAACACTACCCAAAGTGACACTCTTTTATGTTTAACTCCCTGTAGGGAGAGAAACCAAAGTAGGGGAGGGGAGGAAAGAACGGGTCGAGAGGAAAGACAATGGATGTGCTAACATGAGCATGGGTTTCAGATCAGGCAAATCCAATTACCTCTGGCTGGCTGTGTGATCTCAGGCAAGTTAAGTAACCTCTCAGGGATAATGATACCTATTGCAAAAGGTTGGCATGAGAAAAAATATAATGTTTACATAATGTGTAGCGCATCATAGATATGCAATAAATGTTCTTTTTTCATTTTCAGAGGTACTCTCAAAGGTCATTCTAACAAAGGAAATGCTTGCCAATATATACTCATACATTATCTCCTTGTTTAATTTCCTTTTTGTGCATGCTATGGGCAAAGATGTGTCAGCCAACACGTGTAGTTCATGAGAAAGTTAGTTTGTGACTGTGGAAGCAGGCAAAGGGGCCAGTCTTTCACCCCTCCTCAGGAGGGCCTCGGCAGAAACTGGGCAGGATGTCCTTTGAGGATGCAGGAAAGATCTGTGATGGAAGTCCTCCACGAGGACTGGTCGAGGAAAAATGAGTGAGTGAGTGTTAATGATGAAAAATTCGTGAGTGTTAATGATGGAGCAAATGTTAGAACAATATATATTGATTGCATGGTTGCCACTAGTGTAGAAAGTGATTACCTTTATTTTTAACTTTTTGGCAAGTGGAAACATGGCCTAAAGAACATGGCAAGGCATGAAAACATAGATAGAAGTTGCAGAACTCAAAGGGCCTCAATTACTTGAGAACAAAAGAGTGTCTTGTGGTGGGTAAACCAGAACCGAACCATCTACCTGGGCCATTAGATGGCCCAGGATCTATTTGCTGTGGGCAGCCTTAACTTCTACCTGCCATTCCACACGAGCTCTGTTATTCTGCGGGACACCTGCCCAGATACTCTTCTCTCCCCATGTGTATGCTTTCCCAACAGCGTGGGCCCGTTTAGGAGAACCCTCCTCTGGACTCTCATTCCACCTTCATGTGCTTTTTGATAATGTGTTTCATGTGTTATTCTTTTAGTCTTGGGAGGGGGTCCACTGTAAGAAAAAGAATACAAAATTAGGCATAAAAATATTTATTTAGAATGAGAGAAGAAATCATAACAACTTACAAATTTTAAAAGCTGACAAATACCACAGACTTTGGGGAAACTGCTCATTGTTTTAATCAGTGAATCACCTGACAAATCTCTCTCCCTTATTTATACATTTTTTTGTTTCAAACTCTTTAATCACTTTTTCCTGTGGTAATGATTTTGTAATATTTATAGAGAAAGCAGAATGATAATTCATTCTTTTCTCTATCATAGTTGATTAAAAAAATTTTTTATAATTTGTGATTAAGAATAGTTTTATTCAGCTTCATAACTTGTTATTGGTAATTTCATGTAAATTGTTAGTATTTTTGTCAAGATTGGGAAAACACCAATCAAGTTTCTTTCCTATAGAACTGTAAGATTTCAGGGCATTTTACTTTTTTTTGATTTGTTTATTGACTAACTTTCAGTACTTTTTGAATTGATGATGTTAGGAATGTTCCCGGAAGTGAGCATGGCCAGCAATAACTTAATTACACTTGGAAGTGACCACATTCCACATAAATACATTCCACTAAACTCAAACTCAGTGTTTCCCTAACTCAGCTTCCCAAAAGCTGCATTCCCTAAGTGCCCAAGACCACTCTAGTGGCTTTTAACTCTGAGGGCAAATATTGTGGAGGCTAAATTAGATTGGTAAGAGACAGCAGTAAACCAATTGAAATCAAACTACCTTTTGCAAATTTTATAAAATTATATGACCTTAAGCTTTATTGGTGTCACAGATAATCTGCCTGTGTCCTCTTGGCTCTGGAGCTGCCCACGCTGGCACCTGGTAGACAGTCAGCTGGGTGAACCCTGCTTTACCTGGTCACCTCTTTAACGCTCCTCCTTCCTCTTCCTGCTGTCCGGTCCTGCTCAGCCTCAGAGGGCCAGCTCACGTACACCAGCTCCACCACGCTCACCTGGTCTTGTACTGTTCACATCGACTTCTCACCTGCCGTTGTCACATTCCTGGTGGGATGATCATCAACCCGGAGGCAGGAACACCCAGCACAAATAATTCTTAACAAATGGATTTTAAAATCCATCCGTTTCCTGTGGTTAACTAATTGGTGACTGCCATCTTGACCTGGACCACTCACTAGAACCAGATGTTCTTCAAGTTATTTTAAGGATTGCTTTATAAATGGAATTTTGACTCCTTTTTCCAAAGATAGAGGAAAGCCTGCTGGGTTATTGCTCTCTGCCTACAGATTATACAGAAGAGAAAAGCCTTTCATAGATGACTGAGTTCTAAAACAGATGTGCCAAGTTCCTTGGGCTAAAAACTCTTTAGTTGGAAATGATCAGGGCATTTTTAATATGAGTTTTCAGAACATGGACTTTGAGCAATGCTCATAACGATCAGCGTGATGGTGACTTGGTTTAAGGGTTTTGAGGATTTTGAGTGCTAATAAAACTGCCCAGAGGAACATGAACTCACCTGATATAGCAGAACTAATGAAGGACTCAAAGCACAAAGTATCTCTTGTCGGCGCGGAAGTATTTGTGCATGGTCCTCATTCCATGACGCGCTTGACAAGGACAGAAATAGAAAACCGTTTGTGGCCTCGTGGCAGAGATTTTCCTGGTGCCTTGGTTTATTACTGCTACTATTGTACTTCATTCCGTCCTAAAAATCTTTTTTTCCCCCTTTTCACCTTTTCAGTTGGCTTCAGCACCTTTGTGAGTTTTCATCACACATTTCATTCTTTACTGAACAAACAGACTATAAGAGAGGAAGAAATGAGGAAGTGAGTCTATGACTTATTGTGATGCGGAAGTCAGGGGGCTTGTGCTGGCTTCCCTGTTGTTCATCCAAATCATGTTGTTAATTTTTCTTGACACATGCAAGAGGGAGATGAGGGTTCCTGTATTTAAACAAAGAACGATGAGCATCAGGGTTCCTCTTAGAGGTAGGATAAAAGTGATTATTTATTGAGTACCTACTATGTGCAAGGCTCTGTGTTTGGCACTGAGAGCAAAAGGGAAAGACGGGTCTGTTGTCCTTGGGGAGCTCAAAATCTCTCTGGCCTGAAGGTTGTCATCCTTGCAGCACAGTGACTGCAATTGCTGACCAAACATCTTCCGTGTGCCGGGAACTGTGAGAGAGTCAAGAGGCAAGACAGCCTCTGCCCAAAAAGGCGGGCAGGGCAGAATGTGGCAATGCCAAAGACCAGGTCTTAATTTAAGTCCCTGGGCAGAGAGGGAGAAACCAGTGTGGGCTGGTAGGGGAGAGAAGGGCAGAAAAGAATCATGGTACTCCCTGTGAGCTGTTGAGCTCACAGCAGCCCCATGAGGTAGCGATTATCCTAGTGAAATATGAGTGGTCCTGCCTCAGAGAGGTTGATTATCCTTCTCAGTGTCGCACAGCTGGATGCAGAGCTTCTTGGAGGCCAGGGGTGTCTTATTCATCTGTGTGTCTTCAAGCTGTCCTGGCACAGAGTTAACCCTCAATCAGTCCTCAGGAAGGAAAGAAGAGCTGAAGCACTGGAAGCAGGTTTCAAACTCAGACCTATCTGATTCCAGGGTCTGTGGTCTTCCCTCTATTCCACTGTGAGTTCTGCTGACAGAATTGGAGAAGTCATGATCGGCTTAGAGGAACACACCAAAGTCCATTTTTAACCCTCTTGAGGTTCCACGGCAATGGGGATTCCTATAGATTCCTGGGAGACACAGGACTGATACCGAGGAGTGAGTTCAGAACTGGAGCATCGTGAGGAGTGTGGGAAGGAGCTGACATGGATGTTCAAGGCAGAAGAGGGAAGGGCAGAGGCCTGGGCCTGGGAAAATGACATTCCCAGCATTATTTGAATGGTCTAGATTGGGTGGTGCCTTGGAGATCACCCAGTATGCCACCTCACCTTGCAAGTGAGGGACGTTGAGAACCGGGAGGTTAAGTATTTATAATTACCCAAGGCACATGGCGGTCAGTGGCTGGGCTGATGCTAGAACCCTGTTCATGTGCTCCTGCACCTCCCTTTCTTATTTTGATTTCCTTGTGAACACCCACAAGCAAATATTTAATGTATCCACTGGCACTGGCGTGCGTCTTTGCTTTGTGTTTCTTTTCTTTAAATACAGAGTAAGGGCACCGAGACAAGTGTTAAAGTGCAAGAAAGTTTCCTGTTTTGTTTGTTTCATGGCAGTTCTGTAGTACAGATCGTTTGGTCATTGGTCTCTAAAAAGATAAGACAGAGAGAGCTTGGCACATAGTGTCCAATATTTAGCATGACTCTCCATGCGATTTTACACAAATATGGCAAGGATCTGATAGAATGATGCTATAAAGAATATCCTGTGTACAAATTTGATAAGCTCTTAACAATATGGTGCCTGACAGCCTCTCACTTAAAGAGAAGACATCCCGTCAATCAGCATGAAGCATGCTAAAATCTCCGCTTCTGTGAAGTTCTTTATGCCTGCAAAGCAGCTTTCTTCTTTCCGACTCTAAGTGTCTTTAATATAATATGCCAACTGTGGCAATTGGAAGCATAACGAACAGTAAGTTGCTTTCTTACTTTCGAGAACTTGTTATTCCCCTGACACCAGCAAGACTGTGGCTTCTGAGTGATGCATTAGAATTTTTTTCGGTCCTCCATCCTCTCCTCTCTTACCCAACTTGGAGCGCAGGGCAGAAGCAGGCTACTGTTGATCCAGCCTTCACACTGAGCTGGGCACTGTGCCAGATTATTTCTGTTCACCCTCTTACTTAATTATCATGATAATCTTGGAAGGGTGCTGGGTGAGGGCTGCAGTAGTGTCCCCTGGTAGCAATCAGGAAAGTGAGTATTATGGACAGAATCGCATCCTCCCCAAATTCACAGGACAAGTGCACTTACATTTCTGAGCTTTCCTTAACTCACCTGCAAAATGGGCAAAATAATACTCCCTGCCTTAGAGAGTTGATGTGAAGAACAAATTAGATGCTCCCTGGAACACGCTCCACACAGAGCAGAGCCCATCGCATTCTCTATATGATATTGGTGATTACTGTTGTTATAAGTAAAGCCCCAGCATGGTGGGCTTGTCTGTGGTGAGCCCTGCTGGCTCCTGTCACAGTGGACAGGTAGGGTTAGCAGGGCCAGGCTTCAGTTCCAATTCCAGCACCCACTGGCCATGGGTGCCTGGGCCTCTGTGAGTCTTGATGTTCTAAGAATTCTGGTGTTAGGTTAGTGCTCACTGTACAGATGATAAATTGCAATAAGGCACTGAATGTGCTTTGTCAATTATAAAGCCCTATATAAATGTGAGGAATTACTGTTACGAACAAGGATCATTTCCTCTGTTTTCTGCCAATGCCATAAATGTACTGCCAAGAACCTTGCTCAGAGATGCTTGAAAGACGGGGATTGTGGAAGGAAGGAAAGGCAAATGCTTGCTGTAATTATCATAGCATGCAGAAGGCATCATATTAAGCAGAATTATTGAATAACTTGGAGGGGACGCAGAACATGGTCCAAAGTTGTTCCCCTCCCCAGTCATTGCCATAGAGTATCTCAAGGCAGGAAAGTGTTGACCAGCCAAGCACCTGCAGAGTGCTCCTAGCTGGTCCAGATAGAGCTGGGCCCCTCTGTTAGATAAACACACCTCCCAGTGGCTGCCAGCAAGGTCTCTGGGGAAAAGGGGGAGGATTATCTGCTTTTGTCCTATCTGGTGTATAAAAGCTAGACTTCAAGGAATTTTGAGGTTAGGCCTGTGGTTCCCAGGTTGTGGTTGTAGCCTACATGGATATCATAGGGTTGGACTGCAAGGCCTCTCATGGCCAAGGGAGAAGGTGGGGTCAGACCAGGGGCTCCCGTTCCAACAGTAGCTCTCTTTAGTGATGGGGTCTGCCCACCCACTGCTCCTTCCCCCTCCTGGAATTAGGGGTTATGGTGGTGGTGGGATGGGGGCTGGAACCAGTGATGTGGAGCTTGCATGTTGTGAAAATTTTGGCCATATGCATCCTTTCTGAATCCTCTCTCTCTGAATCAGATGGGTTCAGGATATTTCCTGACTCCCATTGCATAAGGAACACCCTAAGACGAATAAAATTTCCCAAGATTCTGCTATTCAAGAGTTTCAGTCTTAATTTCTACTGTTTTTCAAACTTTTTGAACAAATCTCTCTTTCTCTCTCTCTCTGACACACATATATACACAAATAAACGTTTTCACAAATTACTACTTACCTATACTTTGTGCAATGTACTATTATAATTTCTATTATATTTCATTTTTTTTTTAATGTTGGCTAGGACCCACTAAATAGAAGTGATCATGCACAAATAGGTTGTAACCTTCAGCTTGGAACCACCGAAATATCCTATGGCCATCCAGAGATACCACAATGTCCTGTGAACCGTCATTAAGCTGTTAACAGTCATTAACCTATGTGATATGTGCACTTTCTGAGGCAGGGTGTCAATGTAGAAGACCACGGCTTTGTGTCAGGCCCAGGGTCAATGCTATCCCTAACTGACTTAAGCTCCTGTTTCCTTATAACGCCTACTTTGCAGAGGGATTGGAAGGATGGAGTGATAATTTATTTGTATGTGAAAATGCCTAGCATAGCCTGGCCCAGAGTAGAACTTCGGTAAACATTAACTCCCTTCTCATTTCTAACCAGTTGAGAGCCACAGTCTCTGACAATACTTAACAGTTTTTAGAACATCTGGCCCTGCTAAGTCTGCCTGTTAGGTTCAGATAGTCTTTGAAGAAAAACAATAGAGTTGCTTTTCTACACTGATTGCTTTGAGGTGTTTCTTTGGGGCTGAATTTCAATGATCTCAGAGTTTCTAGGGGAGTTTATGTATTGTTTGCTCTCAATGAATTTCATGGTTAGGGACTTTGCAATGTAGAAGGATGAAATGTTTTGCCATGGCTGGATGTCTTTCCTGGTTAAGAAGCTGCTCTGCATGCAAATCAGAAGACATAGTATCCAAAGCATTGCCTACTATGAGAGGGATGCTTTTTAATATGAACCCAGGACAGGAGCAAACTTCCCAACAGCCAAGTCAATAAAAATGGCGAGCATCTGGCGAGGTAAGATGCATCTGAACGCTCAGATTTCAGATTTCTGTGTCCCATGTTTGGCTTCCCATGACAATCCTTACTCACAACCTGGAGGCGCTATCACTTAGTTATCACTGCCCATCTGTATCCTAGACACATCATAGAAGGGTCCAGGCTGGCCTTTCTAGGATGTTAGAGGAAAGAGTTTTGCTCCTTGTCATTTTATAGCTCACCAGCACTCACTAGTCTCGCATGGGACTTCATTGGCTTTGTGGCTGGTACTCCGAGGCCACCGTCCTCTCTGGGTACTCTGCTGCTACTTCATGCTAGCCACAGGAGGTGGGTAGTGAAAGCAGGACTGCCTTCCTCAAGTACAAATACAGGTTCCCCCGCCCCCTCCTTGGCATCACAGGACTCTTTGTGTTTAACATCTCTGAGGACTTGAGGATCAGGGAGACCTAGCCGGGTGAGAACTAAAGCCTCACTCAGACCCCCTGCTCCTAAAGCCCACCACTGGCTATGTACCATCCCTCCGTGACGTGCAGAGCCCACATTTTAATTCACTGGGAGCAGAATCTTCCCTCATTTGCTCTTATTTAAACCCTACCCCCGACTCCTTCTGGCACTCTCTGATATTCCAGGGAACCCTACATTCAATTTATAATGCAACAGCTTCTCCCCACCCCCCAAACGACCTGCTTTATCATGCAGATCAGTTCAGCTCTGCTTTGTTTCAATCTCTTTTCTCCTTTGCAAAGAAACACCCACTGCAGGCCTATAACCTACAAAAATTGTCTTCACTCCTGAGATAAATTTTTCACTCCTGGAATTTGGAAATACAGTGTTTGGTTTGGTTTTGATTGTAATACTTAGGACGATCATTAGCTGATGCCCTCTCAGTGGGCTATCTGTGCAAACCTCCATGGCCACTCCTGAAGCTGTGCCTGGGTCTCAGACCATTTCTGATGCCAAAGAGATTTGGCATCTCTATTCCCAGCTGGCCAACCCCAGCCTAGGTA
>RJWJ010010371.1:0-47140 GCA_004363605.1 Indri indri
TGACAAATGCCCATTACTCCTTTCACGGCTGTCTTCTGTGCAGGGCGGCAGTGCTAGGAGAGCAGGGCTAGGGTCTGTCTCAGTCTTAACTGTAACCCTGGGAGTGAGCAGGGTGCCTGGCGCCCAGCAGGTGCTCACAAGTGTGTGCTGAACGAGTGACACGCACGTCCCCGGGGACGAACGGGCACAGGATCCAGGCTCTGCTGCTGCCTCTTTGGAGTTTGGGTCGGTCACTTCACTTCTTTGCGCTTCAGCTTCTCCAGTTACCAAGGACTGACTTCAGATTTCCTTACGGTGCTAAAATTCTGTGATTCAGTGAGGATCGGGCCAGAAGGAGCCAGAAGCAAGTTGACTTCCATGAGTCAGGCTCCCAGAATAAGCAGAACTGGGGGAGGGTTTCCGAGTTTCTAGCTGGCAGTTATGTTAAAAAGATAAAAAGTGTTGTGCCGTCATCAGATTGACTGACTTCAGATGCCTTCACACCCTCAGCAGGTTCAGGGCCCTGCACCAGAAATCCCCAGAGGCTGTTGCTGGCCCAAACCAAATGGAGGTCTGCCTCAAGAAGCTGAACAGACAGTCCCCTAGGAAGGGTACCCGGGAGAATAGGAATGGCAATTGTATCCACATTAGGCCTGGTCTTTAGTCAAAACATTTCTCTTCTTCTGTGTCTGGGGCTCTGCCATCTACTCTCCCACTCTCCCACCCCTCCCCTTCCTCTCCACCAGCCAGTACTGCTCTGAACCCTGGGCTCAAGTCTCAAGAAGGTTCTGGAATCTCTGGTGCCAGCTCCAGTCCATGGGCTCAGAAGTGAAGATTTAGTCTTAGAGCAGACTCAGAGAAATACCTTTGGGTGGCACAAGTTCAGAGTGTTATTTCAAATTGGGGGCTCAAAAGCGCCAATTTTAAAAAGATCGCCCTCCCTCCTACGGACTCTTCCTAGTCCTGGATTTTAACCTGATATAAATCCATGGTGACAATTAGCTAATCTGATAAATACGTCTCTTCTGCCCTTCCTCTGAGTAATTTAGGAGCAGTTTGTGTGGATCTCAAAATCAACATGCACTTACTCTATAAACAAGCAATTCCACTTTTAAGAATTTATGTTACATCTATACTTAAAGTGTGAAATGATATGTTGAAGGACATTCATTGAAACCCTGTTGTAATAACGAAAGATAGAGAGGAGCTTAAATGTCCATCACTAGGAGTCTGTTTAAATAAATATTCTCATGGGATGCAGGTGCAGTTCTATGTAGTCATTAAAAAGAATGAGGCAGGCAGGTCTCTATACACTGATATAGAAAAATCTCCAAGAATATTAAAATGAAAAAAAAAAAAGCAAGATGCAGAAGAGTGTTTGGAGTAGAATTTGTATAAAAATTAGCATATATTTAAATGCCTGTGGTATATAGCTTGAATTATGTCCCTCTAAAATCCAAATGTTAAAGTTTTAACCCCCAGTGCCTTTACAGAGGTAATTGAGTTAAAATGAGGTCATTAGGTTGGATCCTAATCCGATATAACTGATGTCCTTAATAAAGAGGGGAAATTTGAACACAGACACGCACACGGGGAGGACACCTTGTGAAAACGAAGGCAGAGATCAAGGTGATGATTCTACAAACCAAGGAATGCCACAGCGAACCGCCGGAAGCTAGAAGGGCATGGAACAGATTCTCACTCACAGTCTTCGGAAGGAATCAACCCTGCCAACATCTCGATCCCAGACTTCCAGCCTCCAGAACTGTGAGATCATAAATTTTCATTAAGCCACGCAGTTTGTGGCACTTTGTTACAGCAGCCCTAGAAAACTAATATAGTGTGCATATATATATATACATGCACAATATATACAGATATTTGTGTTTGTTTTTATGTATTTGTCAATATAATATATGGAACATATACACACACAGAAAAAGCCTGATGTTGGTTACCTCCGTGAGGGGAGCTAGGGAACTGAGAAGGGAAAGAGAATTTTCACTGTATACTCCTACATATGTTTTGAATTTTGTACCCTCTGTGTATATTGCCTTCCTACTCCCCCCATACTCCCAAATCAAATAATTAGACATACAAGAAAATAAACGTAGCTCTCTGGAGACCACAGTCCTCACTCTGAAAACAGTCACATCTTCCCAGTGTAACCTCAGCGTATCAACACGCTTTACCCTCTGGTGCCAAGTCTGACCAATTGTGAAGGATTGCTGCTAGGAGTGTTGTCTTAACCACGATGCCAAGGCCTCTGCCGGTCTCAGGGGAGGAAAGCTCCTTAATCAATTAGAATGTCTGCAGGGTGCAGGGAGGGGATGCAGGGGCCGCAGCTAGAAGCATCTGCTAACCCAGGCCTAATCCATTACTGGCTCAGGGTGGGGATTTCAGGTTGGCTTTGGGGTGTAGAGGGTATTATGCAGGTGATATTCATCTTCATCTAACAGGGAGCTCCATTATTGCAGAGCTCCGCTAGAGTCTATGAGTCAGGCAGGTGGCTCTGAAACGTGATCCAATGACTCACTGTGTGTGAAAAAGTCCTTTTTCCTTTCTGCAGTAAATGGGCAGATGGATAGCCACTGTGTGAGTCATGAAGCCTGAGGCCCAAATGGCTATGCAGATGGAGAAAAAATGAGATTCTGTGCAGGAGGCTCCTAGCTCATCAGACCGTGGGGGTCTGACCCCTGCATGTGCCACACCTGCCAGAATGACTGCATTCCAAGAGGCAGTCGAAGCCCCAATAGCAGGGCACAGAGACTCAGCATGACCGCGGCTACCACCAGGACCTTGGCCATCTTCCAAAGTAGAAATGATCAGAAACTTGGAACAAAACTCAATGTGGAAGAAATCAGAACGAAGGCCATTGAGTGCCAGGGTCAGTATAACCCTGACTCTAAGTATCATATGGAAACAGGACCACGCGTGGAAACAGATACCTCAGGTGTCAGCGTTTTATACTGTTGAGAGTGGTTTTCTGCTCAGTGGATCCTCTCAAAGGGATAATAGCTAAAGCCTTTTAACAAGATCAGCTCTCTCTCTGATTCCATAAGAAAGTAAATTTCTCCAGCCAGCAAATCCAAAATACAATTTTTTTGTGGCAGAGAGACATCCCCTAAGAGATCTACTGAGAATGCGGGGGATCAGAAAGAGAGACAAAGAAACAATCCAAGTTCAACTGAAAGAAGTTTGAGATAAAGGTGAATTTGGAGCCTTGAATTCCACCTTTCATAGAACCAACCTCCTAGTACTTAGGCAAGATTATGAAGCTATAGAAAAGGGCAATGCTCTAGTATGCTTCTCTGTGGCACTGTAATAGGTGCATGATATACACATCCATCCAACCGTCCTTTCCTGAGGAACTACCATGTCCACTCCTGGGAGTAGAGAAGTCAACAGGACAGAATCTCTGATCTTGAAGAGCATATAGTGTGAATATATAAACACACAACCACAAGATGGACTAATATGTTCTAATAACGAAGGCACCGAAAACCTGCTCTGCGAGGAAAGAAGAGGGCATAGGGAGACTGCCTTTCCAGAGAAAGTATCTTTTGAGCTGAGTCTGAAGGGTAAGTGGAAATATTCCAGGTTTAAAAAGGGAGAGAAAAGAGTCCGGGCACAGGGAAGACCTTACTCAAAGGCCCACTAACAAATGACTAAGGAGCAGCTGAGGAAGCAGGGAGCATTTCGGTGTGCTGGCGGGAGGGGCGTTCAGGGCAGGATGGAGCTGGAGAGACGGGTTGGGCCTTGCAGGCAACTCAAGAGTCCACACTCCATCCCCAAGTCCCCGGGGGAGCCAACACATGCTTTATCATGGTGGGAGAGTAATCGCATTTCCTGCTTTGCTTTTAAAGTGGAGAGTGAACCAGAGCGGGGAGAGCTGGTGGAAGGGAGACTGATTAGGAGGCTGGTGAAATAGTCTAGGTGAGAGATCGTAAAGCCCTGAATGTCAATATGCGAGGGCACGGAGAGGAAGCATCGGATCGGGGCCATTTGGGATCTGCAATGGATAGGACCTCCTGACAGCAGGGGAAGGGGCGTGGGAGAAGGATCTCCAGGTTTTTAACGTAGGTCGTGACACACTACTCAAGACAGGAAGAGGGAATGAAGTGTCATTTTGGACATGTTGTTTTGGAAAGCACATGCCTGTGGGGCATCTAACTGGAGAGGTCCGACAGGCAGGCAGAAATGTGGGCGTGGAAGTCGGGAGAGAGGACTCAGATGGAATATTTTTCTTATGACACATTCCTGTTAAGCCTTCATTCCTCGAGTTTGGCTGAGGCCGCTGTGGACAGATTGGTGGGGGAAGTGCTGTTCTGAGAGCCAGGGTGTAGTCTTACAGTCCTAACAGCAAGGCAGCTTTCTTTGGCTGCCTCTGCGTGGGGACCAGAATTTGTGCAGACTCAAGTATGCCTGGCAAGAAGGTCAAACTGAAAACGTATTCCACAGCTCTGGGGCCTAGCACTGAAATTCCATCTTCTGCCACATGTATTCCACGTGAGCTTCTCATGCAGGATGAATTCCTGCAGAATCACAGGAATAGCAGGGGCCCCAGGGTTCAGCCAGCAAACTGGAACCTTGAGGTGGGAGAGGAGCCAGTTTCCTTCCCCAGAGGCCCAGCAGGAACTGGCACCAGGAGAAAATCAACACGAAGGGCAATTTGTGATTCGTGTCATCAGAAGACAGGCTGGCCAGGACAGGTCAAGGAGAACAAGAGAAGTTAGAGCATATTCTAACGGAATTGTTCTGATTCTAGAGAATTTCAGGATAACATCATAACAACATTATTTTACAAGTGAAGACACTTTGGGATGCACGAGCATAAAACCTCTGCCATTTGTGCTGTCTCATTTACTGAACACCATCCCTATGAATTTGGTTCTATATTACAGTTTTTATCCCCATTTTATGGATTAGGAAAGTGGAGGGCAGATAGGTTAAATAACCTGCTCCAAACTGCCTATCAGGTAAGTGGTGTATCTGGGATTTGGAAGCAGTCTGTCTGACTGCAGACACTGCCCTTTTAACCACAAAGCCACAGGCACCTCTAGCATATGTGTGTGACTGATGTATTCATATGTCATTTTGTACTTTTTTATTATTATTTCAGAGTATTATGGAGGTACAAATGCTTTGGTTACATAAATTGCCTTTGCACCACCCAAGTCAGAGCTACAAGCGTGCCCATCCCCCAGGCAGCATGCACCACACCCATTAGGTGTAAATTTACCCATCCCCGTCTCCGCCCGCCACCTGCCCAACACCCTATGAATGTTACTTCCTATATGTGCATGTAAATGTTGATTGATTAGTAACAATTTAATGGTGAGTGCATGTGGTGCTTGTTTTTCCATTCTTGTGATACTTCACTTAGAAGAATGGGCTCTAGCTCCATCCAGGATAATACAATAGGTAGTTCACCATTGTTTTCTGTGGCTGAGTAGTACTCCATGGTATACATATACCACATTTTATTAATCCATTCATGTATTGATGGGCATTTGGGTTGTTTCCACATCTTTGCAATTGTGAACTGTGCTGCTATAAACATGAGTGCAGATGTCTTTTAAGACCGCTTTCTCATATTTATGTCCAAGTTGACAGAAACGGGCCAAGACTAAACCTATAGCCCATAGAGTTCTCTGGGGCTGGAAAGGAGACCCAGTATCTGGTGTACTGCAGTCCTTCCATGCACATGAGCCTAAGAGACAGTATCAGCACGAACGACATGGGCTTCCACTGTATACAGGATGTGCTTCGTAAAGCCAACGTTTCCTATAAGACCACACATTCCACCTTGGACCCCAGTCCTGGGACCAGAGTCATCAAGAGGAAGTAAATCAAGGTGAATGACAGAAGGCCGGTGGACAGTTAACATTTTTACTGTAAGATCAAAGACTTCCTTCTGTAACAGCAAATCCCTATATTGTTTTTGTACTCATTTTCTTTGTGGCCTCTAAACTCCTTAGAACAGACTCAATGCTCTATTATTATCATCAATTAACATAACAATAACAGCTATCAGTTATAAGTAT
Organism: Indri indri; assembly: GCA_004363605.1. NCBI lineage: Eukaryota > Metazoa > Chordata > Mammalia > Primates > Indriidae > Indri > Indri indri. The sequence continues at coordinate 6,027 of RJWJ010010371.1, forward strand.
GTACTGGATACTTTTTAAACATAATAGCAGGCTTACAAAAAAGTACATAATATCAGAGTTACAAAAAAGTTGCTAAAATAGTGAAGAATTCCTGGACATCCTTTACCTAGATACTCCAAATATTGGCAGCTTATTACATCTGCTTTATCTAACACCTATCTCTAATTTTTTTCTTTTATCATTTAAGAGTAAACTATAGACCTGATGCCCTTTGTCCTTAAATAGTTATACAGATTTCTAAAAAGCCTGCCTAATAATTATGCCTCTCAAAACCACAATGCAATTATCTACATCATGATATTAACACTGATGCAATACAGTTAGTTATCTACTCTTTAAACCTTACTCAGATTTTGCCGATTGTCCCTATCATGTCCTTTCTAGCCAAAGAAAATCCAAGGTTATGTGTTGCATTCACTTATAATGTCTCTGGACATCTGGAACTGTTCCTAAATCTTTCTACTTCATGACACTGCCATTTTTGAAGTAAATAATGCAGTTCTTTTGTAGAACACCCCTCAGTTTGGTCTGTCTTTCTCAGGGTGAGATTCAGGTTACATATTTTTCCAGGATTTTCTCAGTTCTTTTCAATGCCTCCTAGGAGGGATATGCTGTCAATTAATCCCATTAAAACTTACTGTCTGCTAAGGTTTCTCTACTATACAGTTACTATTTTATCCATTGTGCTTAATAAGCATCTTGTGAGGAGACACTTTGAAACTATGTAAGTATCTTATGTGAATCATTCATTGATGATTCTTCATGACTCAAATACTATTATTATGGTTGCCAAATGGTGACATTCTAATTCTGTTATTCCTTCTACAGTTATTAGTTGGCTTTCAACTATAAAGAAGAACTTTTTTGTATGCCTTATTTATTTATTTACATCATCATGGACTTGTAAATTCTTACTTTATTCAGTTTGTTAAAATTCTTTGCTACCTTTACTTTGATACTCACTTGTCTTGGATGTTTTTCAAGGACAATGATTTCATTTCATTCATTTCATTTAATTTTCAAAACAACTGTATGAAGTGGGATCATTATTATCCCCATTTTGCAGACAAAGAAGCTGAAGCTCAGAGAGATTAACTTTTGCAATGTTTAATTGGTGGAGTTTCCAAACTTCTCATGCCAAATGCTTGAGAGAGAGAGATATATATATATACATCCCTACATATACACACACACATACATATATATTTTTTCCTTCTAATCCTCCTGATGTTCTTACCACATAAGAATTATCTCTGCCCTTCATTCATTTTAAAATGAGAAAGGCTTAGAGAGGTCAAGTAACGTGTCAAAAAGGCCATGATGAGAATTGAAAGGCCCACTTGAAATCTCATGATATTTTTCCAGCAGAATAGAGTGCCCCTTTAAGATATTTTTCTTTTTGCAGATGAGATACGTAAGCATCTGGTCTTTTCTACCACTTAGTCCATTCTATTCAGGACAGAGGAGGTAAAAGGGGAACGCGTAGCTTTGCTAGCGGCAGCCGGTATTTGTAATGGTTCCTGCTTCGGCCAGAAGCTGCCCTGGCTGTAATTCGTACCAAGCTAGGAAGCCACGGTGATGTAGATCGTGCCGGAATCCTTGTGTTCTTGGAATAGTTTATGGCAATTGAGTTACTGACAATTTAATCTCTTAAAGTGAGTGAGTTCATTCCCGTATTTAAAGGAAAACTTTAAATACTGAGGTCTTTCATCATATAGTGACCCTCTAATTTATCGTCTATGTAAATATGGATTTTCCCATTATTATGCTTGTGTAATCATGGTACAGTGAAACAACATCTCATTCATAAATCTGTGGGCCAAGGAAAGTTGCTAATATTATAACACTGTATAGAGAGCCAGAAAATCTTGATATTTATTTTTAAAAATAAAGTAAATGTATCTGTTAAAGCATCACTCACATCTAGCTTTGATCCCAGGTGACTTCAAAATGCGTTTTAAGGACCACCAGCCTCACAGTCACCCCTGGTGGTCATTAAAAACACAGAATATGTGGCCTCATCCCACACCCACCAAATCAGAATACTTTGCTTTTAATATAGCTCAGTAAAGTGAGCTTGGAGGTCCTGGGGCCTCTGACCAAGCTTGGTTCCTGTGGGCTCATGACAATGCTCCTGGCTTTACGCCAGCAATGCCATCCTTCAGGCGGGCCTCTTGACCCTTGCTGTGCCTCTTGCCCACAACAGTCACCTAGGTTAGGAGTCATTCCATAATCCCCAAGTGAGGCAGCCAGGCCCGGAATGGTTCGCGATAGTTGCGGTGACCTTGGGGACTGAGCCTGTGGCGGCCTCCCTCTCACTGAGTGCCCACCTCCCTCCTGCAGGGAACAGCAGCAGGGGCACATCAGTGCCCAACTAGTCTCACGTGCAGGATCCGTATAGAGTTCTTGGCAGCTCTGAGCAAAGCTTTAAGAACTTTCTTTGAAGGGGGTGGGGAACCAAACTCCTTCTTCTAGGTCTGGTTAAAACCAGCACAAATAAACAAAAACCAGCTGTTGATCCACAAGGCTGAGTACTGCCTGTGCTTGGGAAAGGTTACTTTATCCCCAAACCAAGATCACTGTGGAGTTACTGATGACTCCAAATGGGGTATTTGTAGCTTCTCTCTCGTCTTACATCCCACACCCCGACCCCATCCTCACTTAGGTTGAAACCAGCCTACGCTGTAAATGGAGCCAAGTTCAGGTGTAACCCATCACATTAACTCCCAAGTAGACTAAGCAGTGGTGTGCTGGTAAGTTCAGAAACCATCTCTGGGTGGGGGCTGATTTGTAGCATTTGGTGGCTTCAGTGGGGCAAATCACCCCCACCATCGCTGATTTGAAGCTATCAGCAGCTACAACCAGCTCACAAGATTCCTGTATATTTAACAATTGGCTCTTGTACGCCGGGATGAGCCAGCTCTAGCATACCACAGATTTTAAGAACAGGATTCATCAGGTTTACCTGGGGATTGCGCAGGGCGGGGGCAGGAACCTCACTCTGCAGTGCAGAGGGTGAAGGCGGCAATGCTGGATGGTTAGATCAGGCCTCCAAGGAAAGAAATCCCTGCCCCCACCTATCAAAATACTGAGCTTTTCTCCCCTGGCATCTGAGAGCAGCAACACAGCGGAGGACTTGAGAGTTTCACAGTCTTCACGGCTCTCAGGTTTGCCTTTAATAGAAACCATTCCAGGTGTTAGCAAAGAAAAGAACTTCAAGTGGGTGGAGGGAGTAGAAAGCAGTCATTTCTGCTTAGATCCCCCTGAAACACCAGGGCTGCATGTGTGTGTTTTAAGAGCAATGGGTAATGTTAACAACAGTAAGAAGCTAGTTTGTGGAAATCAGTGGCCAGCCTAACTAATGCAAGTTTCTAAACCCATCCTTCCCCACCCTGGCTGGAAAATCAGGTGGGCTCGAGATCCACACGCCACCCTCTCTCCTGGAGTGAAACCTCAGAGTGGGTGCTCCAGGCCGGGAACTCCAGATTAAGGGTCAAAAGCCCAGAGGCTGCAAGTTGCATTGCTGCATGACCTCGGGCCATTCAGCTGCCAGAACCTCTGGTTTTCCCCATTGTCAGGTGGGACCCATCACAGTTCTAGAGAAAGCTCTTCTGGTTGTAAGGAACAGAAGTCACTCAATTCACCCAAATACAATGAGGCGTTAATTACTAGGATATACAGATCATTTGGGATCCTTGAACAGGGCACAAAACACAACCAGCCTCTCTAGGAAAATAGAAAGCTATTCAGGATTGAGGTAGCTTTTCTCTCTTTCTCTGGTTCCACTTGGTCTTTTCTTACTGCCCCAATCTCCTGCCTTTGGACTTGTACCCAGCACAACATGACCACCAGTGCTAGCTTGACATCAGGAGCTCTCATCTCATGTACCCATCTCTAAGGGTAGCTTCTCTTAGGGGTCAAATTCACAGGAGCAAAAATCTGATTGGCCCACATCATGTGTTTAAGCCAGGCTACATGAGTTGCAGGACACTGGCATTTTGACAACCTTTGTCTTAGGTGGCTACTCATGTCTACTTTTTGGCCATGGCCAGGGAAGCAAGTGGGGAGAAATACATGACATGTATGGTCGTCCTTTACCAGGGGCAACAAGTAGAACCCAGAGAGCCCCAGATGCCTCCCAGGACTGGCAGGCTGAATGCGGTAATGGCTATGAAACAATTTAACGAATGTCTAGATACTGCCAACTCTTTGCAACATATTGAAGGAATTTATTTTATGATACTATATTATTGATTTTTGAGGACAGTGAACTTTACAAAGCACATTAATAAATGTCCTTTTATTTAACCCAAACAACCTTAGGAGGTAAGCATTCTGATGTCCATTCTAAAGATGAGGACATGGACACTCAGAGAACATAAATGATTACCTCAAGGCCCCACAGAACCACAGCTGGTGCCAGGATTTCTGACTCCACGTCCAGTGCTCTGGTCTCCTCACAAGGATCAGACAACCCAGTGGGACAGAGGACTGTGCAGAAATCACTTTAAAGTTTTATCTAGAGCTCAAGACTTCAGTTATAAGCGAAAGAACCCGACTCGAATTGTTTTGAGCAAAATGAGAACTTACTGGCTAATGCGATGGAAAAGCTCAGGTGCGTCTGGACTGATGACGTGTGGCGCCACTATTCTTTGTCTCTCTCAGCACCTGAGGCCGCCCAGTCCTCAGGCTCCCTCATCAAGGGGATGTGATCGCCACCCGCAGTCCTCATGGCTCCAACTCTCGCAGGCAGAGAAAGTCTCACCGTTACCAGTCTAAGAAATCCAGAAATTGATTCTCCTTGGACTTAATTATGTCTTGAGTCCATTTCTGAATCAACCAATCACTTTGGTTGGCTGGATTTGATGATCTCACAGGCCAGGCCAGTTCACCATTGGATCCAGGGTTGAGGCCAGCCCACCCAAACCCACGGGGCCTGAGAGAAGGGGAGGGGTGGCTCCCAAAGGAAAACAGGTGTGGCTACTAGAAGAAAGGGTGGTGGAAGCCAAACAGGGAAAAACAACAGATACTCCCTTGAGGTGGGAGAGGTGCGGGGCATTTAAGCCTGAGATAACCTCAGGGACACAAGTGGGAGACAGCACCTAGCACTTGGGTGTGAACATAGTAGGGACCCAATAAACACTGAGTGAATGAATGAATGAAAGTTGGTTCAGGTTGGGGTAGAATGATGAAGAGTTGGTGCCTCTGGGACATGGGATGCATCCTAGAACACTGGAGAAAGGAGGCTGGGGCCATACTGGGAAGAACCCTGAATGCCGTGCCGATGAGCAAGAACTCCCTCCTTCCTTCTTTCCCTCCCTCATTCCTTCTTCCTTCATTTGTTTGCCGTATGGAATTTCCGAAGGTTTTTGATCAGGAGTGTGCCATGGTCAAAATTTGGTGCAGAAAAAGACCCTTGAAAATTTGAGGATGTTGTACTTATGTGAAAGTATTCTCCTTTGTGGGCCAGGAGTACCCTCCTTGCCGTGAAGGTTTTCCTGTAAGATCTGGAATCCCTTTATCTTGCAGTCCTTGAAAGAGGAAAAATGCAGGCACATCGTGGAGGAGGAACAGCGGGGTATCTGAGTCTGATTAGATGCACCTACCCCCTGCAGGGCCTCCAGCTATGTTTCCCCACCCGAATGAAGGGGAAGGTCTGCACGGGGTGCTGCTGGGATTTCTCAGACCCACAGTCATGGGATGGTTGAACAGGTTTGGGTGCGGCCCCCAGGGTGTGTGAACATCTTTCGGGACTGAGGAGCACTTCATGCCATCCCGTTCCGTATCATAATTAGGCATGATTTGTTGCCATTTTTTTTAAATCAAAACTGACTGGAATTCCAGGGTGAAACGTCTCAATGCTAACGCACCACTGGGATCATCTGACAATGTGAACCAAATAGAGCTGGAAAAGTATCTGCAGAAGCCTCTGGATGACACAATTCCTCCTATTCTTAGGGGATCCAGTCATGGCTTCTCCTGGCCCAGAATGGGGAACAAATGTCAGAATTTTAAAAATAAGCTTTGCTTGCCGAATGAAGGAAGCCATCAAGGCTTTTCTCTTGGTGAACTCATTCCAGGATTGATCAAACCAGGACGGTATTTGTCCATTTTATATTGCAATGAATACTTCGAATCTTGCACTTGCTATCTGAAGCAACTTTCCTAAGAGGTACATTATTAAAATCTCAAAACTAGTCAACATAAAGCATGGGGCCCTCACAGTGGGCCTTCGAATAAAGACAAGTGGCAGAGAGACCTCATGTTGAGAAGCCACCTGAGGGTGAGGCCGACAGCACTTACTATTCTTTCCTGATCTTATGAATCCCTCTGCTGTGTCCTGTAAACTGTCCCCAGGGCAAAGCCCTGGCACTGAGGACTTAGCTAGGCCCTGTGCCCATTCCTGAATCAATCAATCACATTGGCTGGGTGGATTTGATGATCTCATAGGCCAGACCAGGGCCACGTGTTCACTGTTGGATCAAGGGTTGAGGCCAGCCCACCCAAACCCATGGAGTGTGAGGTTAGGGGAGGTGTGGCACCCCAAAGAAAAACTGAGATGCTGCAACCAGAAGAAGGGGTACTGTATGCCAAACAGACAAAAACAACAGATGTTTCCTCAGGGTGGGAGAAGTGAGGTACATTCAGGGGTTGGAGCTTCTGAGACCTTCTCCAGAGGTAGGATAATATGGGAGTTAGTGAAGTCTCACGTCAGCCCAGCGGGGTGGAATCTCTGCTCTGTCACTTATTAACTCCGTGATTTTGAACAAGTTACCCAATGTAATACTTGACTTCCTCATCTGCAAAACAAGGTAACAACCATACCTAGTCATAGGTTGATTTGAGAATTAAATGAGAAGTTGCATGTAAAGCAGTTGGTACAATACCCATAAAACAGAAATGCTCCGGAAATGAGACATACTGCATTGCTGTCATCTCAACGTGCAACACTTCAGCCCTGCTCCGGGAATGGAGGAGACCTGGGTGAGGGTCTCATCTATAGGCCAACCTCAGCTGACTCCCACTATCCCTGTGCCCTACAAATACTCACCCATCATCTGCTTTGCTTTCTCATGCTCTCTCCTCTAGCTCTGACTTTTTCAAATCTCATCAGGCTCAAGAGGGGGTTGAAACGCTATGACGATCTATTTTTGAGCATTAGCAGATCGGTTTAGAAACACTGGTTCTCCCACAAGAAGACACATGCTCATGGGATTTCCCTGGCAATCCCATAAGAGCCTGAAGGTCTGTCATCGGCAGCTGCATCAGGGTGGGGAAGGGACTGTTTTCAAAGTGTTAAAAATTTTCACATTACATATTTCTAGCCAGCAAAATGGCCAGGCCTTCTGTGGGGAATGCCTCCATGCCGTGTCCCTAGGGGGTGGGACTGGCCCAAGCTTGCAGCTGGAGTCCCTGGGGCTGCCCAGGGAACCAGGAGTATCTGCACATAGCTCAAGAAATGGGGAACTATTCACCCAAGATGAGTGAGCACAGGGCTCCAAGGAGGAAAGAAAGTTTTTAATCAAAACGTATCCTGCTTTTATTCCTGCCACTGCAAAACCAAAGCTGAATGTTCGCCAGAGATTGTGCTTTCTAAAGGGTTCACTGCTGAGAAGGGCAAAACGAGGTTGTTGACATCGGTTATGTGGAGGGAGGAGGCTGATGCGGGGGTGGAAGAGCCGAAGCAAAAACAGAAGGAAAACTTCCACCAGATATAAAATTAATCACGTGTGATATGATTGTTTATGCATTTATGTGAAATCACGTGTATATATCTATAAAGAAATTTTAAAAGAAGTATTAAAAGGATATGTGGGCTCTAGAAGCAGACAGACCTATGTTGGAATTTTAGATTCACCACTTCCTAGCTTGTGTGTCCTCCCTGATCCTCAGTTTCCTCATCTATAAAATGGGGGATAGTTGTAGTACTTCACATGTCTTGAGGATTCAGTGATTGCTAAGTACAGTGTCTGGTAGCTAACAAGAAAATAATAAATGTTAGCTAATAACGTCAGTCACTCAGTGAAAACAGAAGCCAAAAGCCTAAGATGGGGGGTGGGTGAGGGTGAATAGAGTTTTCAGTTCTCCAGAAAGCCCTATCTCCTCATGTTCCAGTCATACTGAAACCATGCCTACCTGCCTACCAATCTCTCTCTCTCTTTCTCTTTTATCCCTTGGTCCTTGCTGTCCTTCTTCTTGGGACACTTCTCCATTTGCCTAAGTAGCAAACTACTCTTTATCTTCCAAGGTCCATCTTGAATGTCACCTCTTTTGTGATGCTTTTTCCGGTTCCTACCTCCCAGGTAAAAATGATCCTGTTCCTTGGTGCCGCTACCAGCTGCCGCACACGCCAGTATGGCAAGACCACATGGCAAACGGCGTTCCTTGTGTCCTTGCCTGTTGCCCAGGCCAACTGTGAGCTCCCTGAGGACAGAGATCATGTCTCGTACTTCCTTGTTTCAGCAGCTCCAGGCCCACAAGCAGTGGTCAAGAAGTGCTTGCTGGATGGAAACATAAAAATGGAGGGTGACTGCTCTAGAAGGATGACGGCCAGTTGTTCCCCACTGCGAGGAAAAACAGAACGGAAATGGACGTAAACTGCAACATGGGAAACTTCAGTCAGACACAAAGAATTCCCAAAGCAGGGGTGTTAGATACCAGACCAAGTTCCCGTGGGACAGTGTGGAATTTTGTTGAAGGATCTTTAAAAAAATACTTTTTATGTTTGGGGGTGATTCTGATGTGGTTTTTCTTGAAGGCAGGCCCCCAGCTTGGGCTGGGGTTCATACAACTTGTAAGTAACCCGGATGACAGTGAAGGGGCTTTTGGCTTGTGGTCAGCCAGTTATCCAGATGGTTTCTCGTGCCCAGCACCAGCTGAGGCAGCTGGGAAAGAATGTGGCTGTGTGTGCCCGAGTGGAGGGTGTGAAGCCTTCCTCCAATGAGCTTGAATCTCAGTAAGGGAGCAGATGGAGCATTTTGCCAAGAGTCACAAAGTTAGCCTGTGTTCAAGCACTCAAGTCTAAGGACACTCAATTCTTTCTTTCCACCATAGTGGAGAGTAAAACAGGAAGCAGGAACTCGAGTCTTAGACAAGTGCTTCTCCCACTGAAGTCCACTTGCTCAGCGCACCCAGGGGCTGCGAGGCCCTGCTGTGTGCCAGCCCTGGGCCGGGTGCCGGGCAGAGATGAACAAGACCTGGGCTCCATCCTAACTGAGCTGTTCATTAAGAGGGAGACAGGCCTCCAGCGTTTTGTGACAAATAATGAATTAAATGATCTGTTGAAAGTACTGTGACGTAGAACAACGGCGTGCCAGGAGAAAGGGTGGGGAGAGAAAGACGGCCATCCTTCGTTGTCCTGCCTTCATCTTGTTTAACACAGGGGAGGCGACATTGCTACCCCGTTTCTTTCTCCCAAAGGTTCAGAGAAGGCAGGAAAAAAATAAATTTTAAAATATCTTTGCAATAATCTATCCCTCCAAACTCCAAACAGATGCCCAGCCACAGTGTCAGAACAAGTACTTCAACTTGAGGGCAGGCACGGGAGCTAAGATGGGAGCTAGAGCCTGAGGGAAGGACGCTGGGGTTCAGGTGTTCACTAACTTGCTGGCTGGCGCCGGGCAGGCATCTGAAGCTAGTGGAGGCTGCTTCAGCCTCATGGGGCCAGTTACAGAAGAGACGTGATTTACAGCGTGACAGCAGTTACCAAGTGCTGTGGGATACAGTGGGTCTCAGTTTTGATAATTTCAGTGCAAAACCTTCCTGCTTTGGTCTCCACTGTGACGCTACTGGGCACTGCAGGGTGGTTCTGAAGGACGTGCCCCTGGGGTGCGCATGACCCTCCCATGAGGACGGTGACTCCAAGCTCTCCCAAGCGAGGAGCCTCCCGTGCCCTGAGCGGCCCCCGTGTAGGTCGCAGCCTCCCTGCTGTGCAGGCCCGAGTCAGCCCATACTGACTAACCCGGCGCAGTTAATTAGTTGCGGCTTAGCTCAGTGCTATTAAAAGCAGGGCAAGCCAGTGACATTGACACACTTGGGTAGGAGAGCTGTGTGGTATCAGAGTGGAGGTTGAGAAAAAACTGAGAACAGAAAAAATGAGACCCATGACTTAGTTTTCAAGAAAGCAGGCAAGCACGTTTGGGGGCTGAGAAAATCTTCCATCACACCCATTGTCTAACATTTCCTTAATTTCCACCGTCAGTCAGGTCCATTTCTAGCCAAGGTGCTAATCGCGCAGTCAGAACGAACGAGTGATAAACACCGAACAAACCACAGGACGTGACACTTTGAGCTCTGCTCTGAGCGGCTGCTGAAAGCAGAACGAAAACGAACATCTTTCATGCTGCGGAGACACGGAAGGCGCGGTGACTGGGAAGCCTGCTGGGGAGGCTGAGGGCGCAGGTAAGATCCAAACACACGCCACCTATGCCATCCTCTCCGTGGCGGCATCAGAGCCACATGTGTGCCGTGTTCAGCCCTCCCCACGTACAGAATGACCCCACACATGTAGGAAGCTTCGGGGGCTGGGAGCATTTTCCAGAAGAGGCCGGAAACTCGGTGAGGGCAGCGGGTGCTGTGGGCTGTGCCGTTCCCAGGGGTAGACCAGTGTCGTAAGCGGCAAATGAGGACCACACAGGCAGCTCGCATGTGACCCACACGTTTAAATAGCCACCCCCTTAGAGCCAGGCACCAAGCGAGCCTCATCTCTCTTCCTCCTCTCCCCAGGGCAAGCGTCTCAGGCCAGAAGCCTCACCTCAATCCGGAGCCCTGGTGCCCCTGGACTCCCTCCTTCCGAGCACAACCATGGGCCCCTGTGCTCACAGCAGAAACTGGGAGCTCCCTGCAAACCTGGGGTCCTGGCTGCGACGCAGATCGTATCTGGAAGGGGGTGGCGGATGATGAGTGCAAAAACTCAGTGATAAGGCTTGGCCCAGGACAATGCGTTACGAGTCCTAAACTACTGATTTACAAACCAGCTGGGCGGTGGGGCTGCCTATGTTCTGCCTCTTCGATTATTTTATACTGTGTTCATGAAGTTCCAGAAAACAGGTCAGCAGAAAATCAAATTTGGGAAGAATAAAATATGTATTCTAAGAGATACAGTCAGAAATGTTAAGTGGAATATGACTCCTTGGGGCTCATTAATATGCCTGATTAGCCCATCCATTCTCACGTTTACTGGCATTTGACCTCTTCCTGAGCAGAAAGCAAAACTTCTCAGAGCTCATCCAAAATCAGCACTGTGCTTGTCACGAGTAACTGCAGAAGCCTAGGCTTGTGATCTTTGTTCATGGTCGATATATGCTTTATTTGAAGAAATATTAAAATATGTTTTGGGTCAAAACTGTCAGAAACTCAAGAAACAAATATACCACCAAATGGAAAAGTCATTTAATTCAAAATCATACTTCCACTCATTTCATGGCGATTGTCACATAAACCAACCAAATGTAAGAAAGCCAAGTTTCAGAGGTCACTCAACAGAAACTGTATTTTCTTTATAGATATATTTAGTGACACAAAAGCACATTTTTAAAAAGCCTGAACATGGCAAAACTGTTTTCTAATAACAGGGAACAAGTTCTAGTCTAATCACAGATTACTTTTTAATTACGGAATTGGATTCTATGCACCAGTCAATAGTCAACACTGAAGTTTAAAACAGTGCATTATTTATGATTTTAAAAGAAAACATTAAAGTGCCATTTTATAAGTACTTTACTGATATTATATCACACAGCATTTTACAGTATACTCAAAGGTAGCCTAAATCATGAATTAAACATGCAAATATTTTCTTTTCCAAAATATGGACAAAGTGTCTTTTAGAGTGCTTTTGAACACTAGCCTAGCATTACCTACTAAGCATTTATGGGTTTGATATTTTTTTCAACATGACTTTAAATAAGTTAACAGGGAACATAGCTGAAGATAGTAACCATTCGATAAATATGAACACAGTTTTAAAATGGCACTTAATTTACATCTTTGATCATTTTGATAGGCAATCAACAGCCTCTCTCGTTTCTCTAATTCTCAACCTCCAGATCTTAAAGGCTATAAAGGCTCATCAACTGCCAGCTCGTGTGGGTCTCTATACGAGTCTTTGTCTTTATGTAAATATGTGCTGTACACACACACAAACACATATGAATACATATATACTTTAGAATCATCAATGTATATTTTCAGATACAAGGTTGGTTCTGGTATCTGGATACCCAAGAAAGCTGCTTGTCAACGTCTGTTTGGACGACTTTGTTGAAATCGTCGATGTAGAATGGTGCAGAATGTCTTAGCCTCTCCAGGATTGCTCCAGGTAACTCTAACATCTTGGTTATGAACACTGTGGTTCTCACTGACTACACTAAAGCGAATTTTGACACAACAGCATTTGCTACCCTTACATAGGTCTAGGACTGTGCCAAGTCTTTACTGTCTAAAGCACTTCACCTTGAAAGATGTTTTCATTGTGTAATATCCTGCAAAACTTGTGCAAAAACATTAGCTGCAAATTTTTTTCTGAGTTGTTTTTTCTCCTTATTAAGAATATTTATCCCTCTCAAAAAAATATCCAAAGTTCCTCAGTATGGTTCACCTTTCTCTTTCTCTGTGGTCCCGGTGTTACATCCAATACTTTTTCTCCCAAGAATACAGGTGCTTCATGAGAAGACCACATTTCAGCAAGGACTGGCTCTGAATGACATCTGGATTCTCTATATGGCCTCTCCCTCCACTTTGGGAAGCTCTTTACTTAGACAAGTAATGTAGGCAGCAAAAGGAAAAAAGTTAATTATTACTTGTTGGCGTCTTATCTCAGGCATGCTGTAGGATTGTGCAAGGTTCACTGCTCTGCTGCTGTTGTCATTCTGATGCTACAATTACAGAGAAGGGGTGCAGCACCCAGCAGATCGGTGTGGCTGTCAAACACATTGAGCACGACAAGATACATTTTTTAAACACCAGCACGGGGTGTGTGAGAGGACATCCTGCTAACTTTAAAGGGATGTGGGGCAGGGTTGTCAAGGTAATTGATTATTGTCATGTTTGCCAGAGATGACAGATAACTCCCTAGACAGAGAGCACCTAGGACATTCCTTTTAAAGTCAGGCAGCTTAGAGGCGATCGGTTTCCTCAATACTGGCTACTACTTGGGTAATTGGGTCACTCGTAACACATTCCATACCAGAGCAAACTCTGGGTGCCATTGTGGCCACTGTTGTACCTGGGAGTCCCGCATCTATAAAACTCGGTGATCCAGACTTGCTTTTGGAAGCAGAAGCCAGAGATGAAAGGTGCCACTAGACAGTCACGAATCAGGTTATTTTTGGTGGCTTCTTTCTGTTTCTCTACCCCCCTCAATCATGGATGCTTTGGGAGCCTCTGTCGTCAAGACAGAACTTTTAGTGTGGCTGGGGTTGCCATTTTCAGGAGACACAAACTCAGTTGATGGAAAGACTTCCCTTCAAGTCACGGGTATGGCGCACACAACTCTGGAGTCCTGCGCAAGTGCCTGAAATGACCCTGTCACTAGCATGGCTCTGTACTGCTAATGCCAGTCCGGCAGTACTTGATTGCTCATTTTCTCTCTCTCTTTGCTTCTCTGTCCAAAAAGCACTCAGCAAGAAGAGATGAACTGAATTGACGTTGAAAAAGAGGTTTGGTCTGACATAACAAAACACATATTGGCTGTAGAAATACTGAACACACTAGGCTAAAAACTGGCTCCAATTCTAGGATACCAAGGACAGTTGCATTGTACAGGGTCCATCCTACACGTTAATTTTGAAAACAAGAGAGATTACATTTAGTCTTGAGCAAGTCACAATTTTACTTGCCTGGGGGCAGCGATTTGAAACCAGTTATCTTTCCACGGCATGGCATTCTCTAGCTACAGAATTCTGTGAATAACCTAAAGGAGGGACTGATCTTAACATCCCTAAAAGATTCAGGCTCTGGCTACCTGATCCCAGGGCCTTGCAAAGGAAACTCGAGGCTCTTGGGAAACGGTCTTCCAGCCTGATACCCAATTCATTCTCCTAATCTGCCCTCAAGTTCCCTATTCAAGCAGAGAGAGCTAAGGGTGTGGGTGTGGATAGTGGAGAGGGTAAAATCTATTTTTAGCCTTCAAGTTCCTTCCGCCTTACTGGCTCATATTCTGAACGGTTTCTCCAGTTCTGTAGCTGACGGGAGGAGGGGAGCTTGGCTGGGCAAAGGGAGACAGAGCAGCCACCTGTCACAGGCCCAGCATGGCCACAGGGAGGCTGTGAACGAGGCTATCTAAAAGATCCCATTGGTGGCAGCTCTGCTTCCTTCTGGCTTCAAATCAGGGCTAACTCAGGAGGGAGGGACCAGCCTCCAGGGAGTCCTGCTGGGGCCAAGTGCGCACAGGTACGCTTCAGTGAGGAAACTCCCAGAGCAAGGACCTTGGCCTTCCATTCCCCTACGTGAGCTCCCGTTAGGCTTCTGATGGGGCAGATGACAACTTAAAACGTCAAGTGTGTTAAAAGCATGTTGTGCTGTTTCTGATCGGGAAGCACACGGTATGTGAATGCTCGTCCCCTCAGGCCCCACTTCCCAACCTGCTGCTCCAAGTGCAGAGGGAGCAGGTCCGGCCTGTTAGTATATTCCCTTTCTTCTTGGGTTTTCAGTGATAACTTTCTGGAGTCCTATCTTGGTCTCGCCCATTCTTAATTCTTGTCCCTGATTCATTGGTAACATTTTGCTTGCTCCTGAGTGAGTTCCTGGATAACAGCTGTAGAATCCTCGAGCTGATAAACTGAACAGTGAATCACAATGATGAACCCGATAGCCCCAGAGCCATCTCTAAAGGTATAATAGCACAATGTACATTCCTCTCGAAGACTTTTTCTTATTTGGGGGTTCTAAGGAACCTGGAGGTGGGAGGGAAAGGCATAAACATGTCTAGGAAAAGGGGAAGCAGCAGCGGATCAAGAACTAAAGATGATCAGAAGCCAGATTTTCTTTTTTTTTTTGAACTTACAGATGCACACAAAATTTGCAAACTAGCTTGCCCTCATTTATAAAGCCTTAGAAGATGTGGAGAAAAGAATTAAGAAGCACAGCGATTGTTCCATCTCCTTCTGCCCTGACACTGTGGGGGCACCAAGAAATACACCTGAGAAGAAAAACTAAAAGTCTGACCCTGGCCCCACCTATTAGACCCTGAGCTTCACCTTACTAAGCAGGAGTTTTTTGAAAAACTCGTTGCCTGATGACGCTCTTTCCATCGCCAAATCCCAAGGCCAAGGAATGATCAAAAACACAAGTGGATAAAGAAGACTGAACACCATCGATTTGTCACACCCACCAACAAGAACCAACAGAGAGCACAGGAACGTCGTCTTCCTCCAGGCCAGAGAGGGGACAAAGACCTTGACTCTCGTCAACCTTGCCTCCTCTCGCTCCCTTTCAAACCCACCCGTTCACCAGTCAAAGCCTAAATGTGTGGAGCAACTAGCTTAAAGAATATCAAATATAAAACTTTACCATATAGTATTTCAAATCACTCTATTTACAAGTTTATCTTTTCAAAAAAAAAATGTAAAAGATACAGTAATTCAACACAATTCAAGTTTTTCTTTTCTTCTTTGAAGTTCCCTAATGAGAAATTCCAGAAGCAGGAAACACTCTCTGGAGCAAGGCTGCCATCCGAGGGGCTCCTGGGGAGCGTGCTGGTCCATCAGTCTGCAGTTTGTCCAGAGTCACTCTTGCAAGGACGTTTACTCGTGGAAGATACTGACGACTCTGCTCTTTGGAAGCCAGGTGAACTCGAAATGTCCAGGCAGAACTTCCACATCCAAGGCAGTCTTCCCCAAGACATAGACCCTTTTGACCAGAAAATTCCCTTTCTCAGAAGGTACCCATCCCACCCTCCATTCCCCAACCTTTTGGTGTCTTCCTGAATCACAACAGCTTATACTAGTCTCATGCCTTGAAAGACTGAGAATTCCCTTTTTCTGAGTGGCAGTGAACGCAGATGTCCTTTTAAACTGTAGGTCGTGGGGTTAGTCCAGGAATTATCCTTGAAAACCACCAGGGCACCCACTGGTATTCAGCAGCCTAGAGCAGTGCCAGGGGGCTGGTCAATGGTGGGTTAGAGGCAGGCAGGGATGAGTGAACACAGGACACGGGGAAACCTGTTAGATAAAGGGATGGTGTCACCCATAGGGAGGCAGCATCTTACACTCTAGAAAGCAAACACCAGTTGCATGGAAGAACAGAAATATTAAGCCTGTATGTAATTTAATCTCAAGAGGTTACTAGAGTTTGCTCCAAATATATCCTGATGCTGTTGGAATTCATCAGAAAGGGAACAGTTCCCAGCTGCTAATCCTGTCTGCCCCAAGCAGACCACCCTAGTTCCTTGATTTTCTGCTTCAGGTTGTTGGAAAACCATTTAAAAAAAACTACCAAAAGGGGGTTGAAAAAATGTGTCATGCGAAGAGAGTATTTTTTTTTTTTTGGTTTGATTTTAGAGTAGGTTGGGTTGCCGTGGTTACTAGGCGACGGCAGCCCTAAGTGGCAGAGAAGTTCCTAGCTGCGGGGAGGAAACGTGGTGGGGCGAGGGGGTGTTCCCTTGCATGAGAGGCCTGGACTGAATTCTGCTGATGGACCAACGGCTGCTTCAGAGATGGTGAGAGATTGGATCTTACATAAACACTGCCGTAAGCCCTCTTCATCTGCGTGCAAACAGACAGACCCAGCTGCCTGTAGCACTGTGGTCTCAAGTATTTAGAGGTGGGGTAGAGAGAGTGTCTACCGTAAACAAAAGCAATGGACCTGGACTGGATCTCGGTGCCAATGTCTTCGCCCAGCCCTGTCAGACTTAGCTATGCTGTGTGCTCTCGGGAGCTGCTTATATGTCACTTCCTCTTTCAGAAGGTTGGGGGTTTGGATGACTGTTGAAACAACATGAGTGCTCCCTAGTTAGGGGTACTCATGAGAGAGTGGCTTTGCAAGCCTTTCTCTCGGTTGTCAAAATCAAATGGCTTCCTCTGCTGATTGACTTCTGTTTCTTGCAGTATCACCGAGGGTCAGCTGAGATGATCATGGAGATGGGTGACACCAGAGTTCACGGAAACATTCGTGTTGACAGGTAGCAACAGAGTCAGCCACGCTGCATTTCTCAGTGGCAGAGAGAAATGGCCTACAACACTGGAATCAGCAGTTGTCATGGATACCATGTAAAGCTCAGCAGTTCTGCTGGGGCCCATGGTTAGAGGAACTCCACGTAGTTCTCGGGGATGAGGCCAGTCTTTCCGTTCAGAGTCCCCTCCAACCAGCCAGGCTCCTGAGATGGACGAACTGTACAGGAAGGAGAGCGAATGAGAAGAGATGACGTTACAGATAGGGCCCGAGGTGGCTGTGTGTGGGTGTGCGTGTGTGTGTGCAAGAAGTTTGAAGGATGAACGCAATCACTTGTTAAGTAACATGATTCTAGGACTTTTTTTTTAAAACAGAGGCTGTTAACCTTTTGTGGATATAAGCCTTCTGATGAAGGCTGTTCTGAACTTTCTCCACAACAGAAAGGGGAAATTGATACATTCAAAATTTTACGCAGTTTCAGGGGTTTCATGAACTTCCAAAGTTCCTGGTTAAAACTATAAACAAGCAACATATTTCTACTTTTTAGGTTATAGATCAATTGTGGTCCATCCATCCATCCATGCACCCACCCACCCGCCTACCCAGTTTCAACTATGTACAAGTATAGTGCTCACGGAGGACTGCAAAGAACTAGTCTTAAAGATACCTAGCTTCTAATCATAAATTTTACCTTCTTTCAAATCCCTACCCTCTGCTTCTAAATTCCTTGAAAATTCCCTGTGTGTGTGTTTCTTGGTCATTTTACACCCTTTGAATAGCCCCTCTCTGTTTCACCCACATCCTCTCAGTTTTTTTTCTGTTGTCTCCTACATATGAGTCTGAAAACTATCCTCTTCCTCTGTTGCAACTTTCAAAATTTCTGCTCCTTTGATTTCTCAGTTTCCAAAGAATCTATATATCTACTTTTGTGAAACCACATCCACCATCCACTTTTGGGAACTCCACCTTCCTGGAAACCACTGTGATATTATAAAGCTTATATGAAATCCAGCTGAGTGTGCACAGTAGTCAATAGCAGGAAGGAAGAGAGAAGGAATCATGGGACTGAGAGGTGGGAGTTGTTTGTGCCTGTGAACTGCAGATACACAGATCACTCTGGGGAGAGGCGGAGCTTTATTCTTAATGTATTAGGAAAACTCCAATTTTCCAAGATTGTTCGAAGAGAATGAATTCTCCCCTATTCCCTTCCTGGGCTGATTAAGTGACTTCCTGAGCTTGTTTTAGAAAGCATTTCCGTCCCAACATTACGCTGTAATTCTAGTTTCAGTTTGTAGGGAAAGAAGCAAGAACAGAAACCAAAGGAAGCAAATGGGAGGCAGCAACAGAACAGAGATTGAGGCTTATAGAAGATCAGTGTCAAACTTGTCTAGACCTCGAATGCTTCCTTAGGAGAGGACAAGGTCAAACACCTGCTATTCGATAGTTCGTGTCCATAGCACTTGCACAGTTCCATAGGTTTCCGGAATAAACCCAAAGTAGCAAGGACACTTTGGACTCATGACAACATGAATCCCTCACAAGGCAGAGCACGGGAGAGAAGTGTCTGGGAAGGACACATATATCTTAAAAGCAACCTGACCTCTCCGATCACCAAAGCCCTTCCACGCCACCCTTCAATATTAATAACACGCCAACACCCCTGCCCTCTGCCCGTCCATCTGGCCCAAGCTGCCGAGACCACCTTGGTCTCTGCACCTATAAAGTGGCGACAATAAAACTCTCTCCCCTTCCGTGGATTCTTAAGAGTATTAATGGAGCCAACGTGGCTAAAGCCCTCTGCACAAAGCCAGTAAGTGGTCGGTAGGAAACCCCACATCACTTGACCAGACACTGGTCAGCAAAACTCCCCCTAGTGAACCTGGGTAAGGGGCTGGTCTTGACACTCACCTAAGCTTCAGGAAGCCTCAAGTGTTTAGAATCAAAATAAACAAATCAAACCCATTCCCCGAATTAAAAGACATAGAAGGAATAAACCAACCAAATAAAATAAAAAATTAAAAAAAAAAAAAGACCTTTTCCGCTTGCAGCAAAGCCCCTAACTGAGTTGTGACTCTAGCGGCTGCATTAGCCCAGCTCCTTCAGACGTTTCTCCCTCCCCTGCAGCTGCAGCTGTTCGAATAGCACCGTTTCTGAGGTGGTAACATTAGAAATGGAATTCGCAAACTAAAGGGAGATAAAGAGGGGACAAGGGAGGCTCTCCGAACCCGAAGGCTGAGAGGTATGGGACGGGGGACGGCAGGGGACGAGGCAGCCTTGGGTCCCACTGCTGACTCCCTGGAGTCTTCAAGTCAGGGTTCCTTAAAGCACAGTCCCAGGCCACGTGCATCCAAATCACCTGGACGCTTTATTAAAACTGCAGATTCCTGGGCCCCATGGCAAAGCAATTAAAGCAGAACCGCTGGGTGTGGGGCCCAGGAACCTGTATTTTTAACTAGTTCGCAATCGGAGCTCTGACTTTTCTGGGCCCAAATGCCTCTGCAGCAAAGGTGGTAACAAGAATTCAAATGCCAATTCCCACTAACTGACAGGAGGGGGGCGGCGCCCACGCTCCCCTTCTCGCTGTTGCCTTGTTTCCCGTCCTCACACTTGAAGGCTTGGCTGAAGCCCCAACTCCTTCCTAAATATTACCGAGGAATCCCTTCTACCTGCTCCCTCCTCTAGACTCCTGGGATGCTCACGGCACACCCCACATGCCAATGAGTCCTGTTAACATGCTGCTCACTTTTGCTAAGCTTCGCTTCTCTATCTAGTTTTTTAGTACATTTTGGTTTGTATTATAGCGCTCCCTGGCTAGACAACATTCAGTAACTCCCTTCTGCCTTGAGAATTATGATGCGAGCTAACACTTAAAAAAAAAATGCTACGGAGCTGTCACGTGCTCAGAGTTTCATACACTGATTCATTTGACCCTCATGAGGCCAGCTTATACTATCATTGTCCCTATTTTACAGATGAGAACACCAAGGCTCAGGCAGGTGAATTAATTTGTGCATGGTCATAATGGTAGAACCAGAATCTGAACCCAGTGTGTGTGACTCCAGAGACCAAGCCCTTTCCACTGTATCATGCCTCTGTTCAACCAGACAGTGTGATCCTGCAGGACAGGAAATAATACATGTGCTGAGCACACGCTAAGTGGCAGACCTTTTGCTAGTAAGCGTTCCACCTGCATTTCTGCCTTTCTTCTTCAGAATGAGTATAGAATTGATTCTGTAATCATCTTCATTTTACTGATGAAAAACTGAGGCTCAGAGAAGTTAAGCATCTTGCCCCAAATCACACAGCTGGCAGATGATGGAGGTGAAGCAGAGTCCAGGACATCTGCCCCAGAGTCTGTAGCTTAACCACTACTGCTGTTGCTGGGCCCAATGCTCTGAACATCGAAGATGCTCAGAGAGCGCTCGCTGGGCTGAATTGCACCAGCGTCCAATGCGCTATATAAAGACAAAAGGTGTTGCAGCAAGCTGCCTGGGCGGCCCTCCAGCCCGGCAAGCATATAATAAATACAAGCTGCTGCTGACATGGGTGTGCTTCCTGCCAACCACTTTCTCCCAGCTATATCCCCATACACACACCCCCCTGCGCATGCAACTCCTGCCCTCTCCCCTCCTTCGCTCACTGTGGACAAGGAGCGAGTGTGTGACTAAGATCTCTAACGGCTGACTGCCCCAAGCAGAGGCCCTAACGGGAAGAGGCACAGACCCTTGTGTAGTTAAAATGCATTCATTCATTTCATAAATGCTTACTGGGCACCTACCATGTCCTAGACACTGCGCTAGGTCCTTGTGCATAGCATAGAACAAGCAGATGAGATTCTGCTCTCGAGGAGGGACAATCTATCGGTAAACAAGCATGTAATTTTAGGCGGTGACAGAGGAGAAAGACAGACTGGGATAGGGATGTGGGCGGGTGGGAAGGAGCTCAAGAAGCTAAAACCTAAAGCATCCAAAGGGGCCAGCCTGGCAGTGAGGGGGAAATGCAATTCAAAGGCCCTAAGATGGGGAAAAGCTTGGGGTGATTTTAGAACAGTGCTCTGCAAGTGTTTCTTAAAGGGCCTGATAATAAACATGTCTCTCAACTAAACTCTCCATTGCAGTGCCACAGGTAATATGTAGACAAAGAGGCTTGGGTGACTGTGTTCCAGGAAAGCTTTATTTACAAAAACAGGTAGCGGGCTGGACTGGACCAGGAGGTCATAGTTTGCTGACCCCACTTGAGAACATAAAGGCCTGGGCGGCTGCAGTGTGTAATCTGAGGGTGAGAGGAGGTCAGAGGGGCTGTAGCTGGGCCATGGAGAGCCTTGTTAGTAACGCTCAGAGAAACAGGAGGCCACTGAAGGATTTTAAGCAGGGGAGTAACATGATTTCCATTTTGCAAAGATCACTCTCGCTGCCGTGTAAAGAATGGGTTATGGGGGCAAGAGTGGAAGCAACAAGACCTGTTAGGTGGCCGGTAGAGATGCCCAGGTGAGAGGTGGAGTTGGCCTGGGCTTGGGTGTCACAGTGGAGATGGCTGGGGAGGCTCACAGTCACCCCCTGAGGAGCTCTCCTGTAACCCCATTTCCTAGGCAGCTCGGGGGCTTCCTGGAGAGGATGTTCTCTATCCGCAAAGGAAACTTGGGACAGCCCTGCCTGGCGCTGGCGCTGCATTCTGCACCA
The DNA here is from genome assembly GCA_004363605.1 of Indri indri. Classification (NCBI taxonomy): domain Eukaryota; kingdom Metazoa; phylum Chordata; class Mammalia; order Primates; family Indriidae; genus Indri; species Indri indri. The sequence goes on from RJWJ010010371.1 coordinate 27,815, forward strand.
CGAGAATCTGATGGATCCGGCTCATCACAGATCTTGATAAAAGTATCCCTGGAACCCAATTTTAGTGACTGCCACATGAATTTTCCAGGTAGCACTAATCATGTTGCTTCCAGATGACTAACGTTCCTGAGAACACGAGTTATCTCTCTTTCCAGTTACTGTTTGAGGTGCTCTTGGCGAAGTGGACAGTTTCCTAGTAGATTGGCAAGGGCCGACGCTGGAGTTATTTCCAAGTATTGCGCATCCCTTCCCCGCTGCACAAAGTCCATGAGCTGACCGAGAGGCAGCCACTCCGGGGCACGACACCGGCCCCTGGAATCCAACGGCTTAGAGATTAATCATTACGAAACAACAGACTTTCCCCTCCGTGTGCTCCTCCCTCTTCCTCCTCGTTATTCATTCTTCTTAAATTCTTCTTAATCCTGAAGAAAAGAATGTGCACGCGCGCATGCACACACACACACACACACACACACACACACACACACACGTGTCCACTTCCTTCTGATTAGTTACTCTGACAGCTACACAGCACCCGAGTTAAACAGCCCCTCCCTACTATCTCCAGCAGTAAACTAACAAGAGACAGACCAGGGAAAAAGACCCCCTACCTAACATGGCAATAGTTTTTTCTCCTGAATGGCCTGATTTCTCCTACAGAGGTGAAGAGGGGTGAGCCATAGGGTACATGTAAGCCTTTTCCTCTAGAAATGAGACCTCATAAAATATTATCAGCCCAACCAATCTAGACAGTGGGTTAACATTTTGTCAGATCCACCTTCGGCTGCGGCCCAGTAAACACTGGGAGGTGTTTTCTTTCAGGTTTAATTTGGCCTTTTGCTCTTCAGGGAATTTGAAAGGTCACTGGCACTGCTGGTTAAAAACAAAGCAGCGTCAGTGAATCCTGCCATGGCTCCCAGCAGAGACCCCGGGAAGGTCTGGGTGAGGACTCTGACTCCTTAAATCAACCTTTCCCCCTGCTCTCATGTGTCATCGCACTGGGCCACGGCCCAGTTGGAGGCCAGCGGTCACAGAACCTGCCAGGCAGGGGACCCTGCTGGGAAGGAGAGGACTCGGCAGTTAAAAATCACTAGGTATATTTTCTCCTCTTGTCTTTTTTTTTCTTTTTTGGTTAACTATTTAAACTACTTCAAAAAGGAGATTTAACAATGAGAGAAGGCAAGATTGTAAAATGGTGCAACCGCTTTGTAAAACAGCTTGACGTTTCCTCAAACAGCAAGCACAGAGTTACATATGATCCAACCCAATAATCCCACTCCTAGGTCTGTCCCCAAGAGAACTGAAAACATTTGTCTTCACAAAAACTTACACACAAATGATCACAGTAGCATTATTCAAATAGCCGCAAAGTGGAGACAATCGAAATGCCCATCAACTGATGAGTGAGTTTAAATAAAATGTGGTTATAGCATACAAAGGAATGAAGTTCTACTACATGCTACATCATGGATGAACCTTGAAAACATTACGCAAAGTGAAAGAAGCCAGTTACGAAGATCGCATTTCATACAATTTCATTTATATGAAATGTCCAGAGCAGGTACAGAAACAAAGAAGATTAGTGGTTGCCTTGAGCTAGATGGAGGAGGGTTAGGGATAAATGAGGCGTGACTGCTAAAGGTATAGGGTTTCTTTAGGGAGTGACGAAAATATTCTAGAATTAGATGGTGGTGACAGTTACACAACTCCAAATATACTAAAAACCACTGAATTGCGCATTTTAAATGGGTAAATTGTATGTTGTATGGATATCTCAATAAAATTTTTATTAATAAAAACAGAAAGAAGATTGCACTGACCAAAAGGAGTCACAAATAAGACACATGAGCATACATGTGCCGTTTGACAGTTTAAACCAATTCTGTCCCTGGGATCAGGGGTCCTTTGTGTTGTCAGAGTGAATAGCTGATGGGAACATGATGTTCCTTTGCCCATGTGAACAGTGAATTGGGACTCAGAGGACAGACTTTTAAGCCCTGGATTCATCTGTAAATGAAGGAATCTCTCGAAGTCTGCTCATCTTCAGGCAGAAGCCCCTCCCCTGCTGACAGAGCAGGGCACGGAAGCCTGAGCAATGTAGCCCATTCTGGTTTGTCTGCCCCGAAAACTGTGTCATGTCATGGCAGGGCTGGGACTCCCCCACCTGGGCCTGTGCAGGAGACACTCCCCAGTGACGTGGCTTTGGACAGCCTCCAGCAGAGCCACTGCACCTGCGGTCTGCCAGGGCCTGAAAACACCAGCTGCTGACAGGAGAGGTGGCTGGGCTGGCTGTTTGCGCACTTTGATTCGTAAGGGGCCCAAATCAAAGTTAATGGAGCAAAGGTTTAAGGACAATGCTTTTGGCTTTGAGAACCTTAGAAGGAGATGCAGATGCAGCAGGCCACCTGCAGTTCTGGGCTCCCCCCCAATCCTGCTGGCCCAGAAGGCCAAGGCCTCCCTAGGGCTCTGTGCCTCATTTCCCATAGTGTCTACCTGTGGATACCTCGACGATGCTGGATGTAGGGCTGGGCACACAGAGTGGCAGCCCCTTGGACAAGGGTGCAGTCGAGGGCTGGTTCCCAGGAGCCTGTTTCTGCTCTGGCGTGGATGTGAGGCCCTTACAGATACAGCCAGGAGGACAGCTGCAGCACCGCCTGCCCAGCCAAAGCCAGGCCTGGGCCGTGTGAGCTAACAAGGAAAAACCGCCATAGTGAACTAGGGCAGTATCAGGGTTTTTTCCTAAGACAGATGTGATGATGATGACGATGATGATGATACTAACAGTCATAACGATAATAACATGTTGATGCTTAATACGTGTTGAGCACCATTTTAAACACGTGATGTGGATTATCTCCCAAAGCCACTGCCAGGTACTGGGCTGAGTCCCTCGCGGGCACAATCTCATTAATGTTCATAAAGACTCAACAAGGAGCTGATTATACTTGTCTACTCTTCGTAACGCCTCCCGAAGCCCTGCGGCCACTGTCTTAGTTTGGGAAAAGACATAGAAACACACACACGCACACACTCTTTTTTGGTCTTACCCATTCTATTGAGACATTTCTTCGGTCGAAACTTTGCAAACGCCAGTTATTTATTTATCTGCTCTCCCCCTGTGTGTTTGCGAGAGGATGAGAAACTCACCGTTATCGAAGACCGTGCCTGCCGTGAATGAAAGTTCGGAGTCATGTTCAGCTTTGCAGGCGTACAAGGCTTTCGCCTTCCGGAACGGTGTGCTGTGTGAAAACAGGAGTTTATTTAACATTTTTAGAAAACCCGTAGAAAGCCCCCGACATTTAATCTCTCTCCTTCCCTTTCTCTACAAGCCACCTAGTCCTCTCTCGTGGGAAGAGCCTGACAAGGCAGCCAGATGGCAAAACATGAGGTGGAAAAGTTGTAAAGGTCACAGGAGAAAAATGAGAAATATTCAGAGAGAAGCCAGAAGCGCCAAGAAACCACACTTCTTCCGGGGTCACACTGTGCCCTGTTAAAACTTTACCTGGGAGTTTCAACAGCTGAGCAGTGGGAGGGCTGCCCGGGCCCCATTTTTGGAGCAGGAGTAACCTTGGGGGAAGGGCGGGAAGCAGAGGCAGGAAAGAACTTCCAAGCTGCTCTGGAAAACACTCCCAACAGACCCAGCTGAAAGCTGGCAATGTTCGGGGAGTCAAAAAGGAGAAATTCTAGCAAAGCCAAGTTTCGGCTCCAGGCCACCGGCTGACATTAGCTCTCCCAGATGTTGCTTATTTTGCAGTAGGCTGGGTCTTGCTGCGGGGGCAGGATTCCAGAGCTGGAACTCCCCGACCCCCAGGGAAGGGCAGGGAGTAGGAAAGTTGTGTGTGTGAGCAGCTACACATGTGTGTGCATGAGCACACATGTGCACCGGCATGGGGAGTGTGGGGAGGAGGAAGAGGGGCGAGGGGACGCGGTGCATTTTAATTGTCCCTTCTCACGTCCAGAGTGTGTGGACAACCACTCTCACTGTGCATCAGGATCATTTGAGGGGCATTTAAAAAACGCAGATGTCTGGGTTCAACACAGGTGTGCAGACAGAAATACAGGCGTCGGTATTTTTAAAGAAGCTCTCCAAGGGATTCCTGTAAGCTGGGTTGAGAACCATTGTTCTAGAGCAGAGGCTGGCAAACTGTTTTCTGTAAAGGCCCAGGTAGTGAATATTTGGGGCTTTGCAGGCCATGTGGTCTCTGTTATGCAGAGTGATCAGAGGAAACGATTTTCCAGAATTTGTTGCTGGGCCACAGTTTACTGGCATTCTCTCTAGTTTTCTAGCAGCCAAGAGATGATGGCCAGGTGGGAGAAAACTGGGAAAGTGGGACCACTGGGAACGAAGGGAAGATGAGCCTTTGGTATTCATCCGCTCCAGCTGCAAGACGGTTCTTCCCGTCTGATTATGATTAAAGAATAAAGTTCAGGACAAGGGGCACCTTCTGTGATCTAATTCAACCAAGTCTGTGTGCTGACTAGCAAGGGCCAAACATCCAACGTGCATTTCTCCAGGGAGGGACATCAAAGTCCTTATTTATTTACTTTCCTTGAGGAGGTGGGAAGCAGAGAGGAGGAGTGACCTGGCTGTGAAAAGTGGGAAAACGGCCAAAAAAGCTATACTGACAGGCACGTGGAACTGGCCACAACACTGAAGATGGAAGGAGAATCCAGTCCGCACTGGCCAGGGTCTTAGAGACCAGGTTTCGAGGCAGCATTGCTGGCTACAGTGCAGAGACCAGGGGAGGGGGAATAAAGGGCCAGGCAAACATCTGAGGCAAGGTTTTTCTGGCTGGATTTTTGTAGAGGTTACTTATTAACCTCATTAAATAAAGGTAATGGGGCAAAACAGGGATAAGTCAGGGAAACCAGCCGGGGGATGTGGCAGGCAGAAAGCAAAGGGAGTGGTCTCAGGGGCCCACGATTCTCATTCAAAAGGAGTAACTTTCCACTGATATTAGGGTTTTGAAATTGAATGATAAAGTGACAATAAAATAGTACATAAAAAAAAAACTCCCACAAAGGTCAGGAAAGGGCCTGGTTTTTCTATCAGCTTAATAGGTGACTGACAGTCTGTGGGAGGGTCTTTTCCCCTGAGACCCCCCCGCCCCACTCCCTCAGGCTGGGCAGAGATTGGGAGGGAAGGGGCCACAGGAGTAGGGTTGCCAGGTAAAATACAGGGCACCAATTTACAGTTTGATTTCAGATAAACAACAAATAATTTTTTAGTGCATATATATATATGGGTGTGTGAGTGTCTGTCCCAGCCAATATTTGGGACATATATATACTGAAAAATCATGTCTTGTTTATCTACAATTCAAATTTCACTGGGTATGCTGTATTTTTATTTTATTTGCTAAATCCGGCAACCCTACTCAGGGGAAAGTCTTATCTTTTAAAAAGTTTGTCAGCCCAACAAGTCCAGTGTCTCTTAACTCTCTCTCAAAAGCCTTGAGCAGTTTGTTTTAGGTAGGGTTCCTACCCAAACAGATCCTGTTGGCAGAGAGGTTGTATTTGTAGGCTTTGGCTTTGATTAAAAAAATTAAAAATCCCCACCAAGCATCGTTGGTTCTTTGGCTCCCTTCTCCCTGCTGTGCATCTCAACACTGGACACAGACAGCCCGTCACAGCGCCCCTCAGGCCTCGGCTGGGCCCTCTGAGGGCACGAACGAGTGTGGCTCCTCGTGCCAGTTCACTTCCAATTTTCGCCTCTGAGCACGGCACTAGGCCTGGAAAGCACTCTGAATTGCTTCCCTCAAATGCCCTTGCAAGCTTTGCAAAATGACAGCCCACTCTCCAGTGTGCGGCGTCATGACCGGGAGGTGGGGCCAGCTAGACTGGCAGGTGGCAATGGCTTGGTCATTCAGGCACAATTTCCAGTAGCACCTGTGCAAATGCAAGTTATGGGTTTGGGGCTAAGGGCTTTTCTGGAGGGGAGGGGGGTGGGCAAGAGAAAGGGAAGGGAAATGGGAAGGAAATGTTCCTCCAGTGCCCTTTCTCTGCTGTGCTGCAAAAGGCAGCTTCACTCCTGAGCCTGAACAAGCAAGCTCCAAAAAATGGTTTGAAGAGAGGACAGGAAGCCATTTCTAGAGGCGACATCATGCAGAAGTTCATGGGATCACTAATTAGGTCTAATTCAGAATTTATTTTTAAAAGCTTTGCCCAGGGAAGGAAATCTGAAGCTTCATGTTCTAAAAGTGGATTCGGGGGAAGACCCCAATTGACCTGAATAATGGGTGTATGCCCCCACCTCTTGGCTGTACGCTGCAATAGCAGTTAGGGGATTTGGGCCCTCTCTGTTCCTCTGATGGGCTAGTTCCCTGCAGTGTCCCTATCTGTGCTCACCATGGCATACACTTAGCTCGGTGACAGCCAATTCCAAGCCCTATGCTGCCTTGCCTATTTCAAAATGGCAGCTTCCTAAAGGATGTCCAAGTGGTGCTATCCTAACAATGGCCAGAGAGGGCAGTACTGAGTAACCATGACCCCAAGCACACCAGGTGAGCAGATTCTATTGCCACGGACTGTCCTTTGCCAATCTGGAAATAGTTTGGGAGGTGGAAAGGAGTAGCTGAAAAAAAAATAAGCCGGACGTATTTTGGGAGATGAAGAGATACTTGGACAAGCAACAGGGTCCGACAGCTCGGAGACACAAAAAATTTAAAACTCTCACAGCAGAGAGTCCATGTCAATTTTTTAGCTGAATGATTCCACCGCCCTGAGTCCTTTAACCCATTTTGTCCAAGAAGCCAGTGTTTTGAAGAATTTACTCCCTTTCAATGAAAACGAAGGAGGCAAATTCTCCTAATGCCCAAGCCTCTCTAACGAGTGAGGCATTTTGGAAGGTGACTGTCGCTGGTTACTGTAGTTTGCTCTGGTTCAGGTCCTCACGGGGCAGTCAGGGATCTAACCAGAATAATCCGTACCAATTCTGATATCCTAGAAAATGAATGTCTCTCAAAGTGCCCAGAAGATGCCAAAGAAACAATCAGGAAATAACTTGGATGTTATGTCAGGAAAATATGGTACGTTGTTTTTCTTATTTATAGAGTCAGAAAAAAAAATACTGAAAAGCTATCTTTCCTGTCATCCAGGATAAAGCCAGGTAGAAAACTGTATCAAACCTAAAGGAGCAGGCCAGGCTCTGGGGCTGGGAGCGACAGAGTAACTTAAAGTTGGGGTTACCCACGTTTGGAGGAAGCAGTGCTGGGCTGAGGGGACAAGTCCTGAATCCTGGCTTGCTCTCATTTAATCATGTGACTGTGTCCAAGCCACCTTGCTGTGCCTTAGTTCTCCTTTTCTATAATAGGGTTCAGGCCATTTCTCTTCTCATTCTCACATAAGGGCAGAATGGAATGATGGATGGGGAAGTGCCTGGTGGGGATAAAGTAATATATGTATCTGTGTATATAAATAGCATGGGGCTTTCTTTTTTTAAAAGTGAGACTCAGCTTTATAAATTATTTAAGCCTCTCTGCTGGATCCACCCCTTAGGGGAAAAAGATGGACGAGAAAATACTGCCAAAGCCCAAAACACTTATGACGCTTATAACTGGGCTCCACATTTCAGTTGTCTGACAGCAGAGACTAAGTTCGAGAGATCCCCATGCTCAGAACCTCACAGCAGGGGCATTCTGCAGGAGCTTTCCTGGATTCTTTTCCTGGATTTCAAGAGCTTCTTTTCTTCAAAGAGTGCAAGGGCTAAGAACTGTGGCACTTGAGTCTGGACGTCACGGAAGCAGGGGAAACTGTGGCATGGCTCCCGGGGAGAGGAACTAGGTCAAGCTGCTCACCCTCAGAAAGAGGTGGTGCCTGTTCCCATGAGAGCTCAGGGTTCATGACACAGAGATAGAAGCAGGCTGGGAGCACAGATGATTCCTGGAGTATGTGGAGGACAAGGAGGCACAAGCCATGGGCGATTTAAGAGAAATCGCTTCGTATCTTGAGCTTTTATTCCTTGTTATATTCGTCTCTCACCCAGTGGATCTGGTCTCAGAGACTAGGTGTCACTGCTCATGGCCAGTGGCCCAACCCCACAAATAAGTGTTGCCTGATGCTACCTAATAAAAATGAGAGAAGAAAAGGCCAGCACATGTCTCAACACTCTTCCCGCTTATATTATCTCATACCAAAGCGCAGAGAGCCCATGTAATTCGGAGAGCCATTGAAACAAGCATCTGATTCAGGAGGTGCTCTTTCTCCAAACACCAGGCACCAGAGATTAATTCAGAAACCAGAGTTAGGGTTAAAAAGGTTATGGAAAGTGCCATGCTGGTTCATGCAAATGGTCCCTTCTGGGCTTTGATCGCTTAGGATGGAACCACAGGAGAGCAGAGGCAGCCCCCCGTCGTCCCTGACCAGCTTTGGATAAACGGGAACAGATTGGTCATCATCCGAGATTTTACCTGGAGTCTTCATGAACCGCTTCTTCTGGCCTGTCAAAAAGCAAGTGCAGGTTTGGATGGCAGGGAACAAAGTTGACGAGGAGGCTGAACACTGCATGAAGAGAGGACCAAGCCAATGAGAGAACAACAGCAGCAACAGAAAACCAAACAAACCCTGCAACAGACCTGGCGGGGGATGAGTCGCTGGACGTGGATGAGGTGGGCATAGGGCTGGATGGCGCCGAGAACATGGGCCAAGATGGCGAGAGGGGTGAAGTTGGGCTTGGATTCGGGGGGCTGCAAGACATAACAACCAGAAAACTCGTCAGCACACAGGGAAACCACACTGGGAGCACGGGAGGCCAGATGACGGGGAACTGGAACAGAGCAGAGGGGCACTGGAACCCAGCAACGTCAGTGCCACATCACGTTCCTCCAGACCAAACCTCTTGTCCAAGTAATGCCCGTCCTGTAATTCCTTGGAGCATAAACAGGCCAAGCCCTGCAGAACAACTGCTCTCCAGGTGATAGGAGATGCTGCAGTTATGTCCACTGCACCTTTGGCCATTGGTGACAGATGCCCAGAACCCACATACACGAGTTCCTACACCCATATCCTATCACCAGCCTTGTTCTGAGGCAGAGATAAGCTTACAACGAGCCTGCGGCTTCCACTGTGTGGGAGTGTTTTAAAGCTATGTCTCAGCAAAAATGACATTTTTTTTTTCTGGGCCACAAAGGGCATTCAGCCAGAAAACAATTTCCTGTTTATATTTTTAACTAAATGGGATGCATGCCAGTGGAGATCTGAAATACTGCATCAGGAAAATGGTAGCAGATGAAGGTGAGTATGGACACACACGTGTCAGGAGACGGTGTGCGATTACCAGCAGTGTGCGGTTCCCCTGAGGTTTGCTGCCCAGGCCTGCACTTTCTCCTTTCCTGGATTTTGGGCATTTTGATGCTCAAAGAAAAAGCCCCAGAGGGAAGGCAATGAAAAAACAAGTAAACTGGAACCTTCAATTTGTCCATTTTGTTCTTTGATGGGTGGTTAATCAAAGGTTTAGAGAGGAAAAGTAGAAATTACTCACTAAAATATGGTTTGCGGATTTTATAATAATTGGTCATGCCAGCCCTTCGACTTATTTCTACCAATTACACAAACACCTTGGCAACTCTGTGAAATCACATGAAGTCACAGATAGCGCGAACACGATGACTGAGAACGTGGAAATCATCTAGCCACACCACCACCTGCGGCCCCTGAACCTCAGCCGACTACTGGACTGTTGAACTAAGCACTTTATGGAGGTGAAAACGACAGAAACTCAATTCAAGGGGAACGGACTTTCTAAGCACAGTGGGATTTAGGGAGAGCACATAAAGGTCCTGCTTAACGGGACTTCCCCAGGGTTATGCCAGTTCAGCCATGAGACTCAATGACGGCCCTGAGTACCTACTGTTGTAACATAAACACCTATGGAAATATATAATAAAAACCCACTGTGTGAGTTCATCAAAGAGCTTTAGACAGCTGTGATGAAACATTTATTAAATGCCATTATGTGTATTATATTCTAGAATATAAATTCTAGGAGAGCAGAGATTTTTGTCTGTTCTGTTTACTGCTGTATCTCCAATGTCTAAAACAGTGCCTGTAGGTATTCTACAAATTATTAAGTAAGTTCATGAGTTTCATTTAACCTACCCAATAAGCCCACAAACAGGCACTCTTATAATTTCCATTCCACACAGATGTGGAAATTTGGGCTAAGTTGAAGCTTGCATGAGGACACCCAGCCTGTAAGTCGCAGGGCTGAGGTTCAAACCCCATCCCCTGACTCCAAGCTCAGGGCCCTTGCTACCAGCACACTGCCTCTGGGGTAGCAGAACTTGCTCCGTTCCTCTAGGCTATGCCAAGCTTCTTTACAGACCCCACCATAGCATTACAAATCTTCTTAACCACTGATTTCTGAGTTTCCCTTAGATGCCTACTCTATTTGCAAGGAAAAATAGGAATACAGCAACAGACAGACTCAGTAAGACTCAACATACTGTAAATTCCAACAAAATCCCCTATCCTGCCTCCAGTGTTCTGTCTGGTAGATTCATATAGCAGATGGGATTCATATTCAAAGACTCTAACTCTTTTTTTAAAAAATTTTCTTAATCCAGCAAAGACTAATCAAAGAACACCTAGCATGATCAAGACAATAAGTGGAATTTGCCAAAATCTCTGACTTGTAGAGCTTAAAACATATTTGACAAGATGGGACAGATTAAAAAACAACTGTAATATAAGATAGCAAGATCCATCAGCCGAGGGATAAGCTACTCTATTATTAGTTTAATATCTGCTTTCACTTGACTCTGTCTCTAGTCCTAGGAGAAGTGTTAGCTCCTTCCTACTGCCTGGTTGCTTCCATAGTTGCTGCTGGCAAGACAAGCCTTGCTTTCTCAGTCCTCTTGCCACAACCCTGTCTCACTAGATAACCACCTACTAGGCAAGGCCTGGCAACCATTTCTGAACTGTGGCCAAGCCCAGGAACCCAAGCAGGACCAGGGATCATTTGGAGGTTCAAGAGAACAGCCCAGGCCCAGAAACCAGGACTAATCTGTTCTTTTGGCCAATGGTTACCATGGGACAATTAAAAAAAAGTCCTTACACCTTTTTTCTTTTTTTAAAATGACTTGTATAAGTAGGAAACACCTCCAGCTTCCTACTCCATCTGTACCAAGAGTTATGTCTTTGGCTAAAGGCATAGTTGGGAACATATTCCATGAATACAACGTGGGTTCTGAATGTTTTTCACATCCTCAGATATCTAAGTGGTTCTTGGCCAGTAGCAGTACATGGCTACAATGATCTGGGGGTGCGGCTGGAATGCAGGGTATTTGTAACTGTTGTAAGAACTTACTCTTCAATCCCCATGTCAATTGCCATAGTATTAACTGTAATTTTTGACAACAGAATTTCATTTGTTTATTTATGTTTTAGTCATGGCGATAACACTGATGTGCTATGAAATGAACACAATTTAAAATTCATTACCACTGTGTCTGAGTTAGTGTAATAATAAAATGCATGCTCCGTAGTACTTCTTTGGTTTTTTAAACTACTCAAGGAATTATGCCTTTTGTTTGTTTGTTTGTACTTTAGAGACCTGTCAATAAAACCTCACTATCAACAATGCTACTGCACATTTTTATACAGCACAACGATGCCTGCAGCAATGGAAGGAATATAAACACACGAATGTTCCTCCAGGAAACAGAGCATGTATTTGAGTTCCGATGCAAAACCACATGACCATGAGCGTGTATTCTCATCCTCAGAGAACACGTGTGTGGGACACAAGCTGCACGGGGATGAGGAGGAGGATGGCCCAAGGCGCTGCATAATCCTAAATTCTCCTTTCACTACACAAGTGTCTGGCTGTAGTTACCTAAAAATGACAGCAGGAAACAAAAAATTCTTGCCCCCCTCCAAAAAAAAACCAAAACAGACAAAAAACCCTCATCAATTTCATTCTTGGCTCCGAAACCGCCAATATTGACTTCTCAAACCCTTTTCCCACTGATGAGGCCAAGGATAACAAATGATTGAGATTAAAATAGGAGAAAATAATTTTATAACTACAGTTTTAGCAGATGACCCCTTAAGTCCTCTCTACAATCCTGAGTCCAGCTGGGAGTATCTAAACCGAATGCTCCAGCACCCAGAAATATTCCTGGGGCCCTGCCAGGCCCCATATCAAGGCTCAACTACAGCAACAACACAGCTTAATCGTTAACATGGAGGGAACATTTGCTGATCTGGTTAAATTCAACTGGAAGGCTTGCCTCAGCTTCAGTTTGCTGGCCCGCAATGTCCTCGAAAGGAGTCAGACAGTCCCGGTCAGTCCCTTTGACATTCGCTGGACAGTGAAAGAATAACGGTTTAGGAAGATAAGGCTAAAAGGCTTGGCAGCAGGCTGGGTTGTGGCTGATAGTACAAGTACAGTGTGTAGCAATATCATCAGCTTGACACCCTTCTGTGGTGACTCACTTGAATGATGGAACGTCTGGTGTACCTGCCAGGGCATGCCTGCTGTGCTGTGGCAGGGCAGCCAGGCAGGTTCCCAATCTGACGACGGATGTGGCAGACCCTCTCTGGTCTCCATGCCACAGTAGTGGAGCTGCTGCAAGGTGAGAGGGTCCCTTAGTAAGGGGACCCTCATTAAGAAGAAAGCTAATCTTTTAAAATTCTGATCATCAAAATTATAGGCGGCCTTTGTAAAACATCGGAAAATACAGAAAAGCAATAAAATCACACATAATTTATACCACTGATAATTACCATTAACATCTTGGCATATTCCTCTTCACTTTTTGGGGAGATAATACTACATACACAGTTAATAGTCGGTTTCGTTCAGTTAATATAGTAAGGCATTTCTGATGTCATTAAATAGCCTTTGACATATTTTAAATATTGCCACAGGGTATTCTATTGTATGGTACGCCATGATTTATGCAACCATTCTCCTATTGTGTACATTCAGATCACTATCCCCTTTTAGCCATTATAAATAGTGCTGCAACTCACATCCTCACAGAGGATCACTGCCTGTGTCTCAATTGTTTCCTTGGCATAAATTCCTGGAAGTAAAATTAGTGGGTCAAAGGCTAGGAGTTTCTTTTCAGGGTCTTGATATATCCTGCCAAATAGCTTTTTAGAAAGGTTCTAACCAAATTGCATTCTCACCAACGCTGGGAATTCCTTCTCACTATGACACCATCGGCATCGAGCATTATCATTTAAAAAAAAAATGAGATGGGCATTGTCTCAGTTTACAAAGGTTACCTCGGACTCTTGTCTTTCCTAGTATTCCCAGTGCTGTACAAATGTATAAGATTCCCTTCTCGTGTTCTGTTTCCACGCAGAGGCAACGTTTAACTCTCTGAAGGGCATTCTGACAAGAAGGTAGTGTGGGGAAGGAGACAGGCGGGAGGATACAAGAGTCAGACATCCACAACCTGGAGACGTTAGCCCCTCGTCAAATGGCATAGCTGCTCCCAGAGAAACAGGGAGTAGTGGACTTTAGCTCAGGCTACGACTCTCAAATATAGGACTAAGCAGCGGGGAGGAGGTCAGCAAGGAGGGGCCAAAGAGTCGTGCATCAGCATCATACTGCAGAGAAGTCACAAAATTGGCATGTGCCACGCACGGGCCTGTGATCTGTAGCCCACGTTCCCAGTCACAGAGTCAGGCCTGGGCTGGGCCTTGGGTCACTGGCCGGGTTCTCCGTGAGTCCCCCTTCCAGATTAGACTTGGAGCTGGGGATGGTGCTATTCAATCGAGGGAGGGGGGAGTTGCTTTATTTTATTTTCCTCCTGTAATGAGAAAGACCAGAAAATTCCACGAAAATCTGTAAAATCCTAGCGAATCGAATACAGTATCAGTGTATTCTTCTTCCTTGGAAAACGCCCCTTTATGTCTTCAGGGAAATCAAGGCCGAGGGGATCAAATTTAGCCAAGAAAACAGGGCCGAGAAGGGACCCTGGAAAACTAGCTACCAGTGCATCTCCGCAAATGGCACAAAAACCGATTTTCATCTGTTGAAAATCTGAAGACATATATTCCTTATGTGTGACAACTCAAGCTTTTACAACACAGAAATCCTATATATGTCCCAACCTCCCGAATTTTCAGTATGTGCCTCATAACTTTACAAGTGCGAAAAAAATCCACATGCCCGTGAGCTTCATTGTTCTGTGTGCTTTTCTATTACTAGTGTGCACAGGTATTTACGGATTCCCTCTCACCTAATTTAATATGCATTTTTATTCCATGACAGTTGTGTTTCCTATTTTAATAAGACTAACTGGTAAAATCCCCTTAAGGTCTTAAGGATTATAGGCAATTGCTTTTTAAAATACTTTTTCAGTAATTTGCTTTAAAAATAGTTTGACTAATCTACAGTGCAGTGGTTCTGTTTTCCAGCTTTTAAAAAAATTTCTGAAGTTTTAAGTCCATTTTAAACTCAGAAGGGATGGGTAGGAATGGCAAGTAATTCCATGATTTGAATAAAATTCAAAATCTCAGAATAGGCCATCCATTGTCCTTAAGATTCCCCAAGTTAATAATTTGAATCCTCTCCCACAGAACGATACAGAAATAAGAGGTAGAGGGAAAAACTCTAGACTGGAAATAAAGACAGCCAGACAATAGTCCTAGTTCAATTGCCTATTGCACCAAAAAAACCTCAAGGGAAAAGACCAGAAAGGTCAAACAGGCCAAATGTGTCTATTGTGTGTCACTGCTCACAATACTTACTGAGCCTAGTATTCTTTCCTGTTGACCTAAGTATAGCTCATCAATCTTTTTGAATACCACATTTCAGGCACACCAGAATTAGTTCTTGAAATGAAATGTATTTATTCCCTTTCAACTAAAAATTTTTAGAATTTACAAAGTTATTTGTAAGAAAATGTTAAAGCATTCTGGGAGCATTATAGAGTGTCTACATGACAACATTTGCTATTTCAAAAGATTTGAATGGTTGCTAAAAAATCCCAATCCCTCCTTAGAAGGCACAAAACTATCTTAAATCAACTGTAGTACAATTATCATTCTCTATATACTGAAGATGATGTACTTGCAAATACAAATTCACTCACTAGAACATAAAAATAAAAGGAAAGCATTCGTGCTACTGCATTCAATCTTTTACTGTTCTATGGTGTAACTTAAAGCCATTATTATAATCCCAGGGATGCTTAAACATGATTCTTAAATCTTCAAGCAAGAAACTATAACTGCCTCAGGGGATGGAGAATGGGGAACAGGGTGCAAAGATGTGGACTGGACATTCACTTTCATATTTGTTTATACTGCTTGAAATTTATCATGGGCCTATTCTATTTTCTAACAATAGTGGAAAGTGCTCTTCTATAAATTGTGGTAGCATAAGTGGTTGTCTGTATGGAAAAAATGACACTTGACCCCCTACCCGCACCATACATAACAAATGCCTTCCAGATGCATTATAGATCTAAATGTCAAAGGCAAACAGGAAAGATTTCAGAAGAGAATAACCCCAGGAAGTTGGGGTTGGAATTTATCCAACAGGGCATAAAATGTGCTAAATAACCGTCAAGGAAAATACTGATACACATGACTACATTTAAATTAATAACTTTTACTTATCAAAAAACATTGAAAGAGTACAAAGGCAGCCTGCAACTCACAAATGAACAAAGGGCTCATAACTAGGCCGTGTAAAGAACTCTCACTGATCGGTGAGAAAAAGACAACCAAGCAGGAAATGGGAAAAACACTTGAATAGGGACGTTAAAAGAGAAAATTCAAAAGAAAAGGTGCCTGATCCTTCTGTAATGCAGGAAATGAAGGTTAAAACCACAGTGTGATGATTTTCACACCCACCAAAATGACTAAATAACTAGCACCAAAATGCTGAAAATACTGGGTGTTTATGAGGATGTGGAACATCTGTAACTCATATTTTGCTGGAGGAAGGGTGAAAATTGCTATAACCATTTTGGAAAATAGTTTGGCATTATCTAGCAAGGGTGAAGATATCATTCTCTATGGAGTATCAGTTCCAGTCCCAGATATACACCCTAGGGAAACGTGGGTAAGTGTGCACTGGGAGACATGTACAAGAATGTACACAAGCTGGGCGTGGTGGCTCTTACCTGTAATCCTAGCACTTGTGAGACCCTGTCTCTACAAAAAATTAAAAAAAAAAAAAAATTAGCCAGGCATGGTGGCATGTGCCTGTAGTCCTAGCTACTCGGGAGGCTGAGGATGAGATAGGACAATCACTTGAGCCCAGCAGTTTTACGGTTGCAGTGAGCTATGACTGTGCCACTGCACTCTAGCATAGACAACAGAGTGAGACCCTTACTCGAAAAAAAACAAAAAACAAAAAACAGAATGTATAGAGCAAATTTGTGAAAGCAAAAATTGGAAACCTAACCTTTCAGCAAAAGTAGTATGAATAATTTTACTATTAACACACAATAATTAAAATGCAGAGGTGCATTCTACAACAATGAAAATGAACTACAGCGACACAAACGACTCTTAAAAACTGTTGAGCAAGAGAAGCCAGACTCAAAAAAATAGAACATTGCATTTAGGGATACAGACAGCCTATACTCATTATTTCCAGATTCTTTATTTGCAAATTTGCCATTCACTAAAATTTACCTGTAACCTCAAAATCAACACTTGGGATGTTTTTGAGGTCACTTGAGGACACACGTAGAGCAATGAAAAACTTGAGTCACCCAATGTGCACATTGCCAGCTAAGGTCGAACAAGGCACAGCTCTGCCTTCTTGTTTCTGCTCCTATAGTGTAAACAAGTGTCTGTCTGAGGTCTATTTAGAGCCACATTTTTGTGCTCTTTGATGGTGACTCTGCCATTTAAAATATCCCCCAAGCGTACAGCTGAAGCACTGTTGAGTGCCCCTAAGCACAAGAAGGCTGGAATGTGACTTACAGAGAAAACATGTGCTTGGATAAGCTTCAGGCATGAGTTATAGTGTTGTTGGTCATGAGCTCGATGTTGATAAATCAACAATCATATTAAATACGGGGTCTTTAAACAGAAATATAATACATGTAAAACAAGGTTATGTATCTATCCGTGGATGAAAATGTTGTAACCAGAGGCTTGCAGGAACCTCATCCTGTATTTCCCTTAGGAACAATGGTTCAGTATTCACTAATTCGGTGTTTGTGGTGGCTTTATAGGACATAGTTATTGCAAAGAACAAGAACTGATTATATTTACGAGGTAAAAATGTAAGTAAAAATAAGGAATTGGTCACCATTAACATCAGAATAGTGGTTACCTTTTGGGAAGAAGACGACTGTGACGGGAGAGAGAAACCAAGAGATGTGGACACTGGCAAGGTTATACTTCCTAACCTCGGTGGTGGTTCCATGGGTGTCTGCTAAACAGTCATTTGTTAAGCTTTCATGTACTTTTTTACATATGTTCAAATCTATTTCAAAACATACTCATGGATAGTAAGCATATCAACATAATAACAGCATTCTCTGGGTGATAGTGATGAAACTGAAGGTAACCTCTATTTTTGTGCTTTTTTCCCTTTTATTTATAGACTCTATTTTTGAGAGTACCTTTAGGCTCATGGCATAATTGAACAGAAAGCACAGAATGTTCCCATATACCCCCTGCCTCCACACACTTACAGTTTTTGTGATTTTTAAAAAATATTTCCCATATTTTCTGCAATTAATGTTATATTTATAAATAAAAATTAATAAATGTTATTAGAAAAAATAGTCTCCCAGCCATCCAAACTGCTACTTTTACTCCCTAGAAGGACAATTTATTGGAGGCAAAGTGATAGTTCAGTCTTTTTTGCACCAATCCATGGTTTAGGTTGCAGCTGCCAACTTACACGGTTTCTCTGCCTGCCTCGCTGAGAAATTATGTTGACTGCTCTGGAGAATTTTTTAATTTTGGTAAAGTTATTACAGTAAATCAATGGTCTCTTCCTTTCACTCAGGCATGGGGAAATTAAGGTCACCTCTGATGCAGCATTCTCAGTAAGGTGGACAGCATGTTAACAACACCGGCTGAGAGACACTGGCCATCTGGCATACTTTTCTATATGGTCTACTTTCAGGGACTATTTCCTGTTTGGACTGGGGGAGGAAGAGAAGGGAAAAAGATTTAATAATAATCTAAATGTCCACTGCTGAAAACAAAAGAGTATCTAAAATTAGCAGTGGTGGCCCAAGATATTTCACTTTAACAGTAACCCCGGGAAGAGGGGGTTCCTTGAATAAGGAGCCTAAAATATTTCACTGTGTTTAGAACTTTCAGCAATAGAAGAAGCACTTCTGCTAAGGACAGTGTCCAGGACAATTAAGCTAAACTCTTGCAAATGTACAAACCTTGGTCCGGATACCGTGAAAGACATATGAGGCAGAAAGATAAGGGGAGATTAACTTGGATGAAAAGGCCAACAGTCTCTGAATGCCTTTCCTTCCCCCCAAGTGAATAGCTGACTTCCCTCTTATTCTGGTGCTTATTTAGTAGTATAAACACGTGGAAAATTGTTTCTGATCGGATTTCAACCTACTCAAACTTCTCCTCTACTCCATTTATGTCTTCCGAGCCTGGCCCTGCTCCTCCAGTGTGAACATTCACAAAAGCCCACGTTCTCCCAGCCATTGGGCTCGCCCTCCATGATGGCTGGCTCAGGCTGCCATGAAGAAATGTGATCTCACTAGGCTTCACGGTGATTTTCACCCCTGTTCACTGGGTTCTGAGGAGCTTATTGACTCGACTGGAAAAAACTTTAAACGATTTTCCAGCAAAGTCTCCCTTTCCACTGGAATAAAAGAGTTTTAACATCTGTGAATAAAAACAAACTGAAGGAAAATGATTTTTATATTCTCCTCTAGTTCTTGTACTTCAAAACCAAACATCCACTGAGAAGTCAATGGAAACAGACACAGCAAAATACCATTAATTTTGATCTCACACAATTACGATTGTTATTTTCTTCAAATCTAAGGTAGATCCAAATTTACTCTGGATAATCTATGAGTTACTAAGCAAATTTACAGTGCCGATAAGATTTTTAACACACGCGCTTGACTTAAGAGAACCATTCTTGGTGATCATTTCAAAACGCAGATCTGATTACATCATTCCTCTGCTTAAAACACTTCAGCGCTTCCCCATTATTCATACGATAAATGTCTTCTCACCTAGACTATTATGAGAATCTCTAGCCTGGCTTCTTTACCTTTTACCATTCGAGCCTATCCTACTGTACACTGTAAGTACATGTACCTCCTAAACACATAGCTTAGTAAATATTTGTTCAATGTTGTTGAATGAGTAGCATTTTCCTACGCATAAATTCTCCATTATCTACTGACT
>RJWJ010010372.1:0-47168 GCA_004363605.1 Indri indri
TGACCTTGAAGAACCCCATGAAAATCTGCCTCGTCAGACTTTGCTAGTCCATTTAAAATCTTGTTTGTGCCCTGTCTTAATCAGCTCAGACTTTTTAAAACGTCTTTTATCTTTATTTTTTTAGCAAGTTTCGTATTCCTGAGTTTGTGATCACTTGCGCTGTTATTTTTGCTAATGTCAGTTATTGTTTGGGGGTGAATAGCAGGAGATGCTTTGAGGCTCCCTGAAAGTAGCGATTGATCCTAGTTCCAGACTTTAAAGTGAATTCTGGCAACCAGATGGATGTTTAGAGATGAGAGTGAGGAGTTACAGTCTGTAAGAACTGGAGAAGCCCTGTGGTGGGAGCAGCCGGGGGAAAGAAGTCTTGGGATAGGAAAAGGAGTTGGAGACTGGATTAGGTGTATGTCTCTCTCAAGGTGCTCCTAAATGAGATGGATTGCTTGGCCCATACAAGGGGTAGACATAGATCAGCATTTTAAAGAGAATCCAAAAATTTTGAGGTGTTCAAGGAGAGAAGATCTAGCTCAAAAATAGACTGGTCTTCATGTGGTCATGGACAGCCACAACCAAAGAGTCTTCCAAGCAAAGTTTCTCTCTGCAGGTAGTTATCTTCCTCTTGGACTCTACTTTCTCACCCATATATGTTCATATATTTCACTTCATATATTCATTTCAAGAGCAACTTAAAAGTTTTCATCACATGATAATACCTCTCTTACACATCACTATCCACCTTGTAATGAGGTAATTGGATGATCGCCCCTACTCTGGACTGTGTGCTGCTAGGGGCAGGCACCATGTCCCACTGGAACACTTGGTGTTCCAGTGCTTGCAACATACTGGGCACTGAAATATTTGTTGAAATAAAATGTTACATTGATGTGAGAGTGTTGTTGAAGTTGAGCTATAACCTCTGAAAGGAAAACGAAGACCTTAGCTAAAGAGAGGGAGGAAGGGAATATGCTGTTATATTTCATACCCCTTCTCCAAAATATAACATGTTTCCACTTATCTTACTTTATAAACTTTGTGTTTTCTCTTCAGACCATAACTGACCATAACTGAATATTCTTCTTTTGCTTCAGGTATGATTGAAAATATAAATGCTGAAGATCAAAATGTAGCTGGAAAAGGCTGACAAGGGGTATAAAGGAAGGCCCCAGGGTATTTGTACAGCAGTTTATCAGACATGAATGCCAAGTGTTTAGAAGCAGGTGGCGCCTGCAGCTGATAAAAAGTATGGTCAATAATTAAAAACCCGGGAAAGAAAAGAAAGGTCTACAAGTGTCTGCAGAGAAGCAAAGGGCAAGTCAGAATTAATGGGACTTCCAGGGGGAGTTGAATGAGATTGATCTTATTTTAGTTAGACAATCTTGAGATTTTCTCATTGGAAAAAACGCTTAAACACACTATATATTGGAATAGAAATGCTATACATTTGTCAGTAATTATCTAATGATAAAGTTGATAGGATCATTGCACTGATTTATCTAGCTATTGTGATAAGAACATTGATTTTCCATGGTCATAGTTTAAGAATGTAATATAGTTACTTCCTTTTCCTGGGAAAATACAATAATACTTAAAAATTCAAACCTAATACTGTTACTGATGAAGAGATATTTATGTACATTAAAAAGAATTCATTTCAGAGCCTCTTTTGATAGCAAATTTCCTTTGTGTATTTAAAGGAGCATTCCTATATACAAATTTTCAGAAAGACCTTAATTCATACTTGCAGAATTTCCACAAATATTTGCTTGCTGCTTATTCAAAAGATTTATATTAGGGAGGTAGAATCAGAGAGAGGAAAGATTACTTAGTAGCTATGAGATCTTAAGCATCTTATTTACCTGCTCTACTGTGATCTAATCTGTAAAAAGAGGTTTATAATTCTGCTACATACCACCTTATAGGTCAATAATTCTGCTACATATGAGACAAAGTTTCCTGAATAATAAGATTCTCGTTGCATTATTGTGTGAATATATCTCTACATACTAGAAGATGACTGTAGCCAAAGAGCAGAAGAGTGTTGTTTACCTGGTTCTAATACATTCTCACCTTTTTCTGGTTGCTGTCTCTAGCAGTTGTGCTCTGTGGTGCAATGAGGAGAAATGCATAGAGCTGTAACAGGATCCTTCCAGTTCTTTTGCTCCAACAGCGCAATTCGAGTTATCAGCCATCTTTCAATATTTCTTCCCACTCCACTCCCCAATTCAAACACTTTCATTTCTTCTTAAAGAAAAATGACCAATCAGGTTTAAAGAAAAACTAATCCCCCAACAAATGAGAATCAACGCATATAGCAAAATATTTTATAATTGATTAATCAATCAAAGGAATAAAAAAGTATATGTACTACTACAGCATGCTGTGTGCTTTATTTTTATATTCATTATACCCACATGAGTATGGGTATTTATTCTCTTTATTGATCATTCTTACTAGGTAGGTAGTATCTTCTTTTCCACGCTTTTAGAGGAGAAAATTTATTTTAAGCACAATTTTAGTCCATTAGGAAGTCCTCTACAACTGCACTCTCCAACGCCCGGGCCATGGACTGGTACCAGTCCTTGGCCTGTTAGGGACTGGGCCGCAGAGCTCCCTGAAGAATTGACTCCCCCATCCCCACTCCCAGTCCTTGGAAAAATTGAACTCCATGAAACTTAGGAAGGAGGGAAGGGTGGCGCACAGCAGGAGGTGAGCAGGGGGTGGAGGGGGTGAGCAAATGAAGAATCTTCATCTGTTTTACAGCTTTACACCACTCCCCATCGCTGGCATCACAGCCTGAGCTCCCCCCACCCAACCCAGAAATGGAAAGATTGTCTTCCATGACACCAGTCCCTAGTGCCAAAACAGTTGGGGGCTGCTGCTCTACAATTTATGTAGTTTGTCAAAAAACTTAATATTGTTGGGAAAAAAGACAGAATGAATGGATGACCACCTACAGCTACTGTTTGCAATGTCTGGAAAACCAGCCCCCCTCTTTGTCTGGCAAAGTGGCCTCTATCTCCAGGACTCTACTCCAAAGGCTTAGCCTTAGGTAGCTGGTTACTTTGTGGTTATTGCAAAATGTGCTTTTGCATACTTACCTCTAGGAATTCAATGTATATTAAATTAAGAGATTATCTCACCCTATTTTAAATTTTTGATTTCCATATCTGTCTCCTACACTTCTCTGAATTTGTAGGGAGATTTGGTGCCATGAGTAAGTGAATAAATGATTAGACACCATGACCACCTAGAAAAGAAATGGCTAAGAGAAGGAATTAGCAGAGATGATTTATTCCAAGAATGAATGGGGGAAATGTGAGAACAAGACAGAGGAAGAATAGAAAGAGGGTAAAATGAAATCTAGAAAAGAAGATTTTTTAAAAATTTCAATAGATTTATGGGGTACAAGTGGGGTTTTGTTACATGATATATTGTACAGTGGTGAAGTCTGAGCTGTGTACCCATCACCTGAATAGTGTACATTGTACCTAATAGGTAATTTTTCATCTTTCACCCTCCTCCCACACATCCCCCTTTTGAGTCTCCAATGTCCATTATACCACTCTGTATGACTGTATATAGCCATAGCTTAGCTCCCACCTGTAAGTGACAACATGTAGTATTTGGTTTTCCATTCCTGAGATAGTTCACTTAGGGTAATGGTCTCCAGTTCCATCCAAGATGCTGCAAAAGACATTATTTCATTCTTTTTAATGGCTGAGTAGTTTGCCATGGGGTATATATATATGTATCACATTTTCTTTATCCACTCATCAGTTGATGGGCTCCTAGGTTGATTCCATAGTTTTGTGATTGTAAATTGTGCTGTGATAAACATACGAGTGCAGGTATCTTTTTGATATAATGATTTCTTTCTAGGAAAAACATGCTAGAGAAGATAGGGAAAGATTTTATATCAGTACGCATGAAGTCAATAGGGTCAAATGTCCATTTTCAGTCAAGAAGGATTCTATAAAAAGTACTTCAGTAAAAATAGATACAGTGATTACAAAATATGTGCTCATTTTAATTGGTAAAACAATGCAAAGATATCTTAAAAAACTTATTTTTTTTCTCATTCCTTGTATTCCCAGTTGTTCCAAACTAACATTTTATGGGTGTTAGATGTTAAATTTCTATGGCTTTCTCAGTGCTCATGGGAACCTAAATACATGTACAGGATCTTGTTTGCTTTTTCACAAAATTTGTATCATACTGTCCCCATTCAGATGCAAGTTACTGACACATCTTTGACATCCCCTTAGGTGAGTAGATACTGACCTAAGTCTTTTTCTTTCATTTCTTTTTATTCTTTTTTGTTCCTTTTGCTTTTTCCTTTCCTTCTTCTTTCCCTTCTCTTCCCTTTCTTTTCTTCTCTTGAAGAGTTACATCTGTAGAATGGATACTACGAAATCCATTTAACTATTTCTGTACCAATGATATTCATTTGTTTCTAGGGTTTTTTTCTTTTTCTTTTTTTCTTTGTCTCCGCAAAAATTATTGAAATGATCAGCCTTGTATTTATCATTATGCAAAGGTGCTTTTTTTTCTGTAGGGTAGATTCTCCAAAGTGAAATTACTTGGTTGAAAGGTATGTATATTTAAAATATTAACAGCAATTGACAGATCTCTTAACATTAGCTTATGGTGAGAAGCTTGGGCAACTTGAAGCTTACGCAGCTCGTAG
Organism: Indri indri; assembly: GCA_004363605.1. Classification (NCBI taxonomy): domain Eukaryota; kingdom Metazoa; phylum Chordata; class Mammalia; order Primates; family Indriidae; genus Indri; species Indri indri. The sequence goes on from RJWJ010010372.1 coordinate 4,685, forward strand.
TTCCAGTAATAAAATATGAGAGTGCCCACTTTTTCATCTATTCATCAGTTCAGAATGTCATAAATCTTTTTCATTTTTGCTGATATGGGTGGAAAAATGCCACCTTAGTTTCCACTTTTCTACGTATTAGTGACACTAAGCATCTTTTCACATTTATTGGCCAATTGAACTTCATCTTCTGTAAAAGTCACAGCTTTTGCCCATTTTTCTTTCATTATTTTCAAGTTATAGGTGTTCTTTTTGCTTATTGTATGTAGAAACCCTTCATCATATGCAAATGTTTTTCTAACCATTTTTATTTTGACCTTGTTGATAGTGAATTTTCCATATAACATGCTTTAATTTTATGAAGTCAAAATGTGTCTCTTTTTGAAATTTATGGCTTAAGACAATTCTGTTTTGCATAGGAAAGTTCCCTCTGCCTTAAAGTTCTGAAAAATCTTAATTTTCTAATTTTTATAAACTTCAAAAACATTTTTGCATTTAAATTTTATCCATCTGGAATTCATTTTGGCATATGGTATGAGGTAGATGATCTAGCTTGTTTTCTTCCAGACAGATAGCCAATTATGCCAGGATCTTTTATTAATAAACTAATCATTTCCCACTGAATCTAAATGCCACTTTTATGGATTTATTTCTGATCCATTTTGTTCCATAAACCTAGTTGTCTGTTTTTGTTTCAGTGCCAGAATGTTTTGATTAAGGTAGCTTTGTAGTAAATTTAAATATCCGGTAAGGTATATATTTACCTTACCACTTTTCTTTGTTCATAATTTTCTTTTCTATCATCTACACTTTTTTTAAACTTTAAACTTTAAAACAATTTTGTCCATCTCCCCTCCAAAATAATGGAATAATCAAAATAGAAATTGTATTAATAAATTAATATTGATCAAATTGAATTTTTGGCAAAAGCTTCAAGTTTTTATAAGCGTTGTTTGGACATTTGTGCATTCATTAGAATGTTTTTGTTTGCTTTCTTTCTTTCTTTTTTTTTTTAAAGGCTGGTCAAGTGAAGCAGTGGGAGTGGAAAAGGGTTTGCTTTCTTAAATAACTTTCTAATTTTGATTCCCTTCCAACCTATTTTCTAATTTAGTTTTAATTTTTACTATGAAGGACACTATGCATATAAATCATAAATACACTGGTTAGTAAATTATCACAATGGTATTTTCAGTCTTTTTAATTTCTGTCATTCTGCTGGGTTTAGTGATATTTATTTGTTAGCTTGTGTTTCCTTGATTACTTTTGAGGTTGGGCAGTTTTCATAACTTCGTTGGCTAGCTGGTTATGTTTTTTTGGTGAATTGACTGTGAATTGACTATTCAATTCTATTGACTATTGGGTCATCTCTTCAATATTGATTTATAGTATCTCTTTGGTCTGTGTACAAGTCTTTTGTTGGTTATAAGTGTTGCTGGCATCTTCTTCAATTCTCTAACTTGCTTGTTTTCTTCTTTTTTACAATAATGGTCTTTCAAGGGAGGTTCTTAATTTCACTGTAATCTAATTTATCAGTCTCTTTCTTTATCATTAAGACTTTTTAAGTTTGGTTGGAACTACTTCAAGGTCCTGAAGATGCATGCATACATTTTCATATAGTAACTTTGTTTGGAATTTCACATTTAAATCTTCAATCCACCTACAATTTATTTGTCAAACATTAAATTACACATGAATGTAGTTTCATTTTTTTCTGGTTAGATAGGCAGTTGACCTAGAACCCCTTCCTGAAAGCCTCTGCTTTCCCCCAGTGCTCTTCAGTGTCATCTTTACCACAGATAAAATGACCATGTATGTCTGGGTTCCTTTCTGGACTCTTTGTTCGGTTGTGTTGGTCGACTTGTCTACCCTTCTGGCAATGCCACAGTGTTCCAGTTATTGCGGCTGGATCTCTAGTTGAGTAAGTACCCCAACTTTGTTCTTCATCTTGGTTATTCTTGGTCTTTTGCATTTTATTGTGGTATTTAAGATTGCCAATTTCTGCCAAAAAAGAAGCCACAAAAAAACAAACCGTAAGCCGGGAGGGGTGGCTCACACCTGTAATCCTAGCACTCTGGGAGGCTGAGGTGGAAGGATCCCTTGAGGTCAGGAGTTCGAGACCAGCTGAGCAAGCATGAGACCCCGTCTCCACTAAAAACTGAAAAATTAGCCCGGCGTCACCGTGGTGCACGCTTGTAGTCCCAGCTACTCGGGAGGCTGAGGCAGGGGATCACTGGAGCCCAGGAGTCTGAGGTTGCTGTGAGCTAAGCTGATGCCACCGCACTCTAGCCTGGGAGACAGAGTGAGATTCTGTCTCAAAAAAAACAAAACAACAACAACAACAAAAAAAAAAAAACAGCAAACTGTAGAAATTTGAGTCCATAGACAAATTTTGGAAGAATTGATACCTTTATGACAATGAGTTTTCCACTTTATGAAAATGATTATTCTCCATTTATTTCAGTCTTTTAAAATTTCTCTCAATAATGTTTTATAATCTGTTGATTCCTAGGTATTTGATATTTTCACGATTGTAAATGCTATTTTAAAAAATATTTTACAATTACTTGTCTATTATATGGAAACAAAATTTACTTTTGCATATTGACATTTGTATTAAAAACTCTTGCTAAGATTCTTAATTCCAATAATTTATCTGTTTGCTCACAAATTATTCTATGTATACAATCATATTGTAAATGGGATGCGTATGACTACTTGAGATAAGAGAACTATGGAAGACTTCTTCATCGATAGAACATTTAGAAGAAAATTTGTTTCTACATTTTCAGACTCTTTTTAAATAGAGGCCAGAATGCCCTTGAAAAATAGGAATCACATCATATGATGTACTTAACTTTACACCTACTTTCATGTTTATCGTTCATTTTTCTCTCCCCATTTCTCTGCTTTTGCTGGCTTGGTAAAATTTTCATTCTTTTCTTTTTAGCTGATTTTTAGTTTGGAAGTTCTACTATACTTTTAAATTTTGAAAAATGTATAAACCCATGTAACCACCACCACAATAAAGACATAGATCATTTCCATCACCCTCCCCCCACCAAAATTTACTCATGTTCCTTTGCATTTAAGCTCCTGACCCCTGGCCCCAGGTAACCACTAATTTGTTATCTGTCACTATGGATTAGTTTTACATATTATAAAGTTTTTAAAAAATTTTATTTAATTTTTAATTATTATGGGTACATAATAGTTGTATATCTTTATAGGGTACTTGCAACATTTAGATACAGGCATGCAATGTGTATTAATCAAACCAGGGTAATTGGGGTATCCATCACCAATAGGCATTTATCATTTTTTTGTGTGTGTTGGGAACATTCCAATTCTACTCTTTTAGTTATTTTAAAATATACTCTAACTTATTATTATAGTCACTTTGATGTGCTATCAAATATAGGTCATTCTAACTATCTAACTGTATTTTTGCACCCATTAACCATCCCCACTTTCCCCTCCCTGCTATCCTTCCCAGCCTCTTGTTACCATCATTCTACTCTCTATCTCCATGAGATCAATTGTTTTTAATATTTAGCTCCCAGGTATGAGTGAGCACACGTGAGATTTGTTTTTCTGTGCTTGGCTTATAGGTACTATGATTGTTCAACTGATCTTTGGTTCTCCTGAAGGTGCTTCCCTGTGTGGATAGTTGTTGAATTTGGTGTTTGTGCGGAGGCATGATCATTGGAGGTTTCTATTTGGCCGTCTTAAACCTTCTTCCCATGTAAAGTTTTATATAAATAAAATCCTTTAGTATGTACTTTTTTGGTTCTCATTTATTTTGCTTGGCATAGAAATTTTGAGATTAAGCTATCTTGTTGCACATGTTAGTAGTTCATTCTTTTTCGTATTGTAGTGCATTATCCAATTGTATGGATACACCACAGTTTATTCTTTCATCTTTCGATGGACATTTGGATTGATCCATCTTTTGACTATTATGGATAAAGTTTCTATGAAAATTTATATCAAGCCTTTGAATAAACACATTTTTCTCTTTGATAAAGACCTAAACGCATGGTTTCTAGGTCAAAACATTCCCCAATGTGATTTACCATTTTATACTGCCATGAGTTATCCATTAAGAGTTTCAGTTGCTCCATAGTCACACCAACAATTGGTATTGTCAGTCTTTTTAATAAGAACAATTAGAATGGGCTTGCAGTAGTATCTCATTTTTGTTTTAATTAGCATTTCCTAATGACTAATGATTTTCAGGTACTCATTATATGGCTAATGAGTGTTTTCTTTTGAGAAGTGTCTGTTTAAATCTTTTGCCTGTGTGGTTTTTTAATTGAGTTGTTTATCTTTTTTATTGAGTTTAAGAATTCTTTATATAGAATATTCTAGATACAAATCTTTTGTCAGATATGTGTATCACAAAAAGTTTTCCCAGTCTTTTGTTTGGCTTTTCTATTTTCTTAGTGGTGTTTTTGAGGAGCAAAAGTTTTAATTTTTTCTAAATTCTAATTAATCATTGTTTTACAAATAGTTATTTTTTTGTGTGTCCTATTTAAGAAATCTTTGCCTGCCTCAAAGTTTCAAAGGTTTTCTCTGTGTTTTATTCTAGAAGTTTTATAGTTTTAAAGTTAATACTTGGGTTTATATTTCATTCGGAATTTATTTTCATATATGATGTAAAGTAATGGTCACAATTCATTTTTTTCTACACTGATATCAGGTAGTTCAGTACCATTTGTTGAAAAAATGATTTTTTTCCTCATCAAATTACCCTGTGCTTTTGTCAGCAAACAAATAAAAAAACCAGCCAACCAGCCAGACAAACAAAAACCCCAAACCGAGCATATACACGTGGATCTATACTTGGAGTCTCTATTGCGTTCTATTTATTTATATGCCTATTTTTGTACAACTTCCACACTGTCTTCACAACTGTAGCTTTATATAGTAAGTCCTGAAATTAGGTTTTGTAGATTGTTGCTATGAGATTAAAGTAGACACAGATAGATAATGGCAGTTCTGAAATAGTCTTGTTGGCTCTCTCAGGAATATGTGTCATTCACCTCATGGTCAATTCAGCCATGGACATTGTTACTGGCCCCTAAGAGACTGAAACTTGTGGACAAGCTTGTTCTGCTGGTGGCATTTAGTGCCTCAATACAGCTACTATATAGGCATAGGCTCAATTCCCTTCATTGCAGCCTTTATTCCATTGAATTTTTGAATTTGGGAGTTAAAATTTATGTCTTAAAATGTTGTTTGTCAATATTGAAATAGATTAGGTAGAATTTTTTATTATGGTTCATGCCTTGACTTTGGAGCTATTTCTTTCAACAACACCATCCAGAAAGATGGTGATACTAGGCATGATTTTGTCTATGAGCCTTGTATAAATTTAAGGTTCTCAACAATGACAGACAACCTCATTGCAAACTGCCTTGCACACAATTTTTTTGGTTTGCACAAAGCAGATTGCAAAAGTTGGATTTTGAGGTCTAAATTTGTTCTGTTTGTAAAACACCTAGGTATGGAAATCACTTCAGATGCATGAGCTTTTGCCTAAGTTTTCTCAAATTAATATGGTTGCCCATTTTTATTTACTTTCACTCCTCTTCTGCTTTGTGGCATTTGTGGTTCCTGTCAGATCCTCTATGGCCTAACCTGAAAGAGACGGAGCACTTACGTATAGCTCTCATACGATGTCAAATTCTTCTGTAATCCAATATAAAGCAAATGGGGGAAATGGATTATCATGCATTAACTATTTGTTTACTAATTTTTGCCTCTCTTCATTAGCCTGGCTTTTTAATTTTCATTAAGTTCATCCTGATTTCATTAAGATTCTGGCCATTTGCTTACTGAGTTGCTTTATAATTTGCATGAATTATATCAATTCTGTGAATCTGTTATTTGTTACAGTGGTCTGTCTCCTTCAAATTGATTGCCATCCCACTGCTATGAGCACCATCTGTGGAGTCAGGAGGTATGGAGTTTTGTCCCTGTTATGATTTTAACTAGTTGTGTGACCCTGTATAAAACACTTATCCTTTCTGGGATTCAGTTTGTGTTGGTTTAGATGATCTTTGAGATCCATCCGTAGCTCCAATATCTCAGGTTTATAAATTGATTAAAGTGCTTCAGTGGAAATTTCAGTCTCCAAATGGATTCCTTTAGTAGATCCTACATGATGGTTTGGTTTCTATGCCAAATGCATTCTGCATGGGTATATCATACAAATTATGTCAAATAGGTTATTTTAAAGAGTACAAGGCCAGTACATTTATAACAGCCAGCTTGACAGATGACAAATGATGCCTATGTTGTATCAGTAAACGAGAAAGAAATTCATGTTGTTTTACTAAAACATTACCGTGGTGTTTATTGCCTATCTAGAGTAAAACAAAAACTATTTTGTCATGTTATTGTTTCTCTAGATGAGAATGTTTTGCAATGTGTGCTCTCTGAAACTGAGGGAAATTATTTTTCTGGTTTCTGACAGCCTTTAAATAGTCTTCTGCTGGTTTGAGAAATCATTGCCGTAGAGCCATTAACCCTCACATCTACTAGAAATTGTATTTCTTAATTTTACAGCTCCTTTGGAGTAAGTTTTACGTAGGCTGGGTGAGTCATCATGGGTGCTGCCAGTTTAGCCAGCAAAATTGCGTATAATAGAGAAAAAAGAGTTTATAGCCTTCCAGCTTCTTACTTTTTAGATAAGAAGCTTTTAAATAAAGTGGTTTCTATGAGCCTCCTGGGAGTTTAGATTCCTTTTGTAGGATGTCACAACCAAGAATAATTGAAACTCCACCTTCTTTGGTAAGGTTGGCCCCTATTTTCAACCTGCTCACACGAACCCTTGACTTTCTATATGACTCCTTTTCTATATTCTATATTAACACATTAACTGCCATGTGAGTTGTATTTAACTCATGCTAGTTTTGAGCCCAAGGCCTCATGAAGCAAAACGTGGGCAAAACCCTGCAGTTGGTTTGTGAAAATCTTACTTGTTGATGTTCTTATTGTTACAGTTAATATTGACAAATTAATTCTAAAAATGTGGATTAAATGAATAGAAGTCAATAAATTTTGTTTTTCATTAAATTTTTTATTAAATTAGAAACTATCACTTTGTTTTTGAAATTTTTACTCTATTTTCATAATAAAACACTGTGGCCACAAGGAAAAAAATTTTTTCGAATATGGTTGTCAATGTGCTAATACAATTCAGAGCACTTTAGTAGTCAGAGTTCACTGTATTATTTCTTACTTTCTGATAATAGCTATTGTCTATTCATCCCTATTAAGTTCCAGGTATTGCACTATGCACCTCATACATCAATCCACATCATTAAAGTCTTACAACAATTATAAGAATGTTGGCCTTTGAGGAACAAGAATGTTAAGGATCCAGCAAGGTTAAGTAGTTTGCTCAAGGGAATACAGTAAGAGGAAGAGCGGGAGAATGATCTCAGCTCTGGGACCACAAAGCTTTTGCTCTTTCACTGGGTCTAGGGTATGAAATACAATGGAGGACTATGACTATTAAAATATTTTCAATCTGAATTTGAAAGTTATTCATTATGCTGTGGTATGAGGTTGGTTATAGATTAAGTAGTGAGACCATGGTTTTGTCCACCAAATTAAAAAAGCTTCCTTCTTCCTAGTCATCTGCATCTTTTTCTGACTGATGTATTATTTTGTTAGAGTTATTTGCACTGTGGTTCCTTATATTAGGCACACCTGCTGCAAATAAAGCCACAACAACTTTTAACAATGGCATATATGGAGGATGTGATCTTTAAATGAGCTTATTTTTACTCCCAACTATGAATTTTTCCATTACAAATTCAGCCCCTGATTCTTGGTCATAGTTACAGAATCATAAATAAAAAGAAATTTTTGAGATTATATGAAAGTAAACTTTCACTTTAAAGAATGGAAAAATAAGGCCTGAATGATTGAATATTGTTCAAATTTATGCAGTTGGGAAAGTTTTTCAGATGCTTAAATTGCTGAAAGAAAAAAGGAAGACTCCCATTACTGTGGTTAGGTCCACACGATGCCAGAATTTGAGACTCTCATATCCAGTGCCTACTGAAAATCTCCACATGGATATCTAACTGGCACTTTTAACTTAACATAGCAAAAACAGAAATTTTATTACTATACACCCGAACTCCACTGATTTTTTAGTCTTTCTAATCCTAGTAAATGACATCTCTATTCTCTCAGTTGCTCAGGCAGAAAAATCTAGGAGTTATCCATAAGTTTACACTTTATCTCATTCATTATGTCCAGTCCCTTAATGAATTCTGTTGATTATACTTCAAATACACTGACTCCATTCATTTGTCTTCATTTCCACCTCTACTCTTCTACTCCAATACGCCATAGTTTTCATTGGACCTACTGCATTAGCTCCTCTTTGTCTCCTTGTTCCACTTTTGTCCTCTGAGTTGGGCAATTGTCTATTTGTGCTCTGATCTCCTGCCCAGCATTGAGCCTCAGAGAACTAAACTTCCCAGCCTCTCTTGCCCTTCTAGGCAGATTCATCCCGTAGGAGGCACTGGTGGAAGATTGCTTCCTGTGATGTCTTCTGCACCAGCTGCTTTTTTTTTTTTCTTGTGGCTCTACCTCCTGCTAGGTACTCCCATCTTTTGTAGACCTAACTTTGCTAGGAAACCCTTGCCATGCTAATGCCAACTGAAAGGCTCCAGCTTCTTGGCCCTGCTCACACTACCTCCTCCCTCAGTTCCTTCAGTCCTAGAAGTATTAGTGGCCATGATGAATCTCAGGTTGCTTCATCATACCATGTTTGAACTCTTAGGTCTTCCATTAGCTGTGTATCTAATTCCTAGTATTAAATCTCCTTTGTTTAAAAGATACAAAGTAATTTCTGTTTCTTTACTTGACCCTGACCGATATATCCCTATGCAATGCATTTTCCAAATAGAAGCCAGAGAAATCCATTAAAAATGTAACTTGGATCCTGTCACCTCCACCTCCCCTTTTCTTCCCAAACCTTTTAAAAAACTTTTGATCCCAATGAAAATAAAATATAAACTCCCTGTATTGGCTTACAAAGCCAGGTAGATTCTTGTGATCAGGTAGATCAAGTTTGTCACTCTTGCCTCATTTATACCATGCTCCCTTTTACCCATTATACTCCAGCTATGCTGACCTTTGTTTCTTCTTTGAATAAACCAAGCCGTTCTGGCTTCAGGGCTTTCAAATTCTTCCCTTCACCGAGAGTGCTCTTCTCTCTGAGGCTCATGTTGGGGCTCCTTCTTATCATTCAGATCTCGGGTTTAATATCAACTCTTCTACGAGATATTTTATGATGCCCACTCTGGTGTTTCAGCTTCTCTTTGTCTCTGCTTTTTCCATCTCCTTCTACTATCACTGCCTTTGTTTACTCATCTTTCTTAAGCTGTGGCATTTACAGACTCATAACTTCTTCTGTATCATGACTGCTGCTTATTACCTGGGTGACTCCCTCAGTTTCTGCTTCTACCCAGAGTATGTTCTGTATTCTGAGTCCCTGGGAAGACCAGCTCAGATTCCATGGTCATGCACCAATATGGAGCAGTAGGGCTTGGCAAGCTTCTCCAGCCTGATGACCCACAGAGGCTGTTGGCTTTCTTCCCACCTAGCCTATTAAGGAAGCCTTTTTGTTCAGAGGCTGATTGCTGGGCCCTGAGCCCACAGTAATTTATGATCATGAATGGATATTGCAGCTGTCAGAGAGAATCATGCCTTGTCCGATATAGGGAAAATGTTTAGCAGAGACTCTCATGTGGAAGAAGGAGAAGGCAGTTCTGTTAAATGCTGGGAAAGGTATAGAAAGAAGAACAATCTGTGTTTAGACTGAAAATGTAGAATAGTTTGTGAAGATCAGGAGGAAACACAGAAGTCCTAGTTTTCTCAGAAAAAGTCTACTCTCTTCACTACAGAAGTTTACGTGGCTGCAGGAAACCCCATTCCTTCTTAGAGAGATAAGGGCAGAGTAACAGGGAGTTACTTTGAGTAACATTGTCTCTCAAAATTTGGGAGACAATGCTCACATTTCAGGATTTTTGTTCTAAACGAGCAAGATCACTAAGAACAAATTGCTTTGATTAAGACATTGTATTTGGCAAATGCAGGAGCTGTGCACCTGGTAGACTATTTAAGGAGAGGTGGTTTCTAATGTGCTAGTCATAGACATGTTACTCTTGTGTAATCCAGAGTTATCTTCAGGGTTTCATTCACAAAACTACTTTGGACACCTTGGAGCTATCTAAAGTCCTCCTGGTACCTCAGTTACACAGTTGCCTTTCCAGCTTGTAGTGATGGAACCCCTGAAGAGTCTGGGAGCCTTTTCTCTATCTATTGCAGGATTTTCTGGCAAGGAGTAACAGCAACAGTTCAGTCATCAAAAAGGAAATCCCTTTAATAAAGTTAAGAAAATATCCTGAGCCAAGGAAGAAGGAGTGGATCTGTGTCCTGCCTCAGAAGCAAAAAGAATCACGGTCTGAGGAGAGGATGTTGGAAACACTTAGTACAGAGGGCTTTTGAACAAGTTCTTTGAAAGAGCTATAGAGTAAGTGTGGTAGATAGAACTTGTGAATGTAATGAGATACCATCACTTCTTTAATGGTGTTATGTTATGTGGTATCCCAGGTTTCTAGAGCTGCAGTAACAAAGTACCACAAACTATTAATAGATGGCTTAAAACAACAGAAATTTATTGCCCCAGAGTTCTGGAGGCTAGATGTATGAAGTCAGGTGTTGGTGGGGTCATACGCCCTCTGACAATATAGACAGAATCCTTCCTTGCCCCTTCCTAGCTTCTGATGGTGGCAGGTAATACTTGGCATTCCATGGCTCATAGTTTCATCGGCCCAATCTCTGCCTTGCTCTTCACTTGGTGTTCTTCCTGGGTGTCTTCACATCATCTTCCCTCTGTGTGTGTTTGTCTCTGTGTCCAAATTTCCACTTTTTATAAGGATATCCACCATGTTGGATAGGGCTTACCCTTTTAACCTCATTTTAAACTTGAATCCTCTTTAAAAACCCAATTTCCAAATGAAGTCACATTGTTACTAACCCCCTTAAATGGGGGTTAGGATTATAACATATCTTTATTCGGGGGGGGGGGCAGGGGACACAATTCCATCCATAAAAGATGACACAATTGACCTTAAAAAAGGGCGATTATCCAGGTGGGCCTAATATAATCACATGATCCTCTAAAAGCAGAGAACCTTCTCTGGCTGGAGGCAAAAAAGGAAGTCAGAGAGATTCAAAGCATGAATGGGATTTTATGGCTGTTTCTGGCTTGAAGATGGAGAGGGACATGAGTCCAAAAACGTGGGCATCCTCTAGGAGCAAAGGGTGGACTCTGGTTGGCAGCCAGCAAAGAAGGGATCTCAGAGCAAGAGCTGCAAGTAAATGAGTTCTGTAAGCGACCTGAATGATTTTGAAAGTGAATTCTTCCTCTGAGCCTTCAGATAAGAGCCCACCCAAATCAACATCTTGATTTCAACCTATGCAGAAAACCCAGTTGCATCCAACCTGGACTTTTGACTATGATATAATAAATGGATGTTGTTTTAAGTTACCAACTTTGTTAACAATTTTTTATATAGCAATAGACAACTAAGACAGAAGAATACAAAGTGCCAAAAGCTCCTCCCTAGAGTTGATGCTAAGGATTCAGAGCTCCGCAAGAGCTGCTGACACAGTCAGATTTTGGGGACAGACTATGACTAACAGTAGAAAAAGATTCTGGCAGCTGCTGAGAGTTAAGGGACAACTCCATGAATTTTCTGTGCTGTTAATGGGCACCTGAAGTTACCCTTGAGCCCTGCTAAAGGCTGCTTCCTGGTAGTGCCAGAATAAACATATCAGTAGGAGCTGTCGCCGAAAGCAATGGATGTAGGCTAGAAGAGACCTTTTTAATTGGCAACCTCTAGCCTCTTATATTATTACTACTAGAAATCAGAGATTGCCACATTAGGTAAATACAGCCCCTGACAACCAAGCTGGAGTTTAGGGCAAAATTCAGGAGACAGTGGGGGAACTTGCGTTCCAAACAGGGACAAGAGAAGAAGCCCTGTCCTACGAACTGTACACACACAAGGGAGCTCAACATACACCTGTAGCTTTGGGGAACAGAGATCCTCAAGAGATTACTTGGGACAGTTGGTTAACATCCAAGGTGCAGCCAGACTAAGGGTGGGATGAAGCTCCTATACATGGCAGGGCTTGTTCATCCACTGAAGTCCTGGCTAGGGCTCACACAAGCAGCGTTGAAATCTTTAATACTCACCTTTAAGCAGGAGTTCGAACATATACGAGGTGAACTGAGATGGTTAGAGACACAGAAATCCTGAATGAAACCTTGTATTGGTGCAGGCTCTTTGAATTGAATCTGATACTCATTTTTTCACCTTCTTAGGGAAGTGTTTGGGCTGGAAAAGGAGCACAAACATGCCATTTCCTTAGATCCTTCATCTAATGTCTAAATCAGTATTTTCCCTGAATTTGGTGTATTTCATCAGTTACTTACTAAGAAGAATCTAGCATGAGTAACTGCTTAAATAAAATGTGAAGGTTACATACTCTATTGTGAAATAGAATTCTGCTTTTTATTTATACTCAGTTTAAAATTATGTAGCAGTAATTCAGGCAGTAAGCATGATGTGAAGGAAATAGCCTGTTAAGAACTGCTCAATCTCAGCTTCTGTAATTCTTTCCCTGTGGCTGGGGTCATTGGTCCCCTCAGCACAATAAGCCTGGGCCCAGGACCAGGGCACAGCTTGATCATGGCTAAGTTAGGCTTAAGGGATGCTAACTCAGCATCAGTCCCTGTAGCTGCTCAGCTGGTCCTGTCCTTGGCCCCAGAATCTGCTCCTAGACACTGCACCACCCCACCCTGGTAGGCAGGTTTAGGTTCTGAGCACCTATCCAGTTACAATCATTCAAACCCAGACTGCTCTGTGAGGCTGGGAGTCTTCTCCTCCTGGCCAGCCTGTGGTGGCTGATCCTTTCTCCAAATCTCCTTAGTTCTTAGAATCTGTTATTCAGCATCTAGCATAACTCACTTATCTAGATATTTATGTTTTTATCTAAACTCATTGACATTTTAGAGCTATGAGAGATCTAGGCATGCATATCTAGTATAATCTCATTTACAGAATATGAAACTGGCTTAGAGATTAACTATTAGGCTAAAATCATGTCAACGAGGAGCCAAGACTAGAATTGTATCAAACCAAACTCCTGGTCTTCTGTTATTCTTACTGTACAGTGATGCCGTAATTATTTGAATTCTTACTAGAGTGTCAGTCCCTAAAGGGACCTATCTCTTTCCTCTAAGGATACCTGTCCCTAGAGTAAATAATACATATTTATGTCATTGATGAGAAACTCACTGATGGGCATCTTAGTCATTAAAGGTCATAGGGATTATGGCTACCCTTCTTTATATAGTGAGGACTGACACTAGTTACACGAGTTGTTAATTTTACTGACTTGATATAGATATTGTCTAAATTTTAGCTTTTTTGTAAGTAAAATGGGAACCAAACCTGTAATAAAATTCCATATAGGTAGTAAGTTTGAGAGAGGAATATCATTAGCAAAAATGTATTTCTTTAAATATAACAGGGACACCTAAAACATTACATATTAATTTTATCATCTTCAATTTTATTGAGAATAAACACATACTTAAACTACAAATGCTAATGTAAATACAAGAGATTTGATAATGGGATAGAATTTTTTTATGGGACAGAATTTGATAATGAGATAGAATTTTTTAAATATTTTTTATCATATGACTATGAGGCACTGTGACCCTACATTTACTGATGAATATAGTACACAAAAGTAATGTACATGTAAATGTTTCCTTAACATGTCAGCTATGTAAAATATGTAGTTATTTGCTATAGTCTGGTAAAAAAATCTATTAATATTAATAAATTTAGTAAAAAATCTATATTTGTCATATTTCAAATTGCTGGTGTTCATTTATTAGAAAAGTTATTTCTTGTGTACCATTGTTCAAGATAAAAAAGTAATAAAGTTGACATGCATGTTTACTTACAGGAATTTGAGTTACCTATGCATGAATTGAATTTTTCCTGGTAAGTCATTAGTGTCTGTTCTGCATCAAGGAACAGAATTCAATCAACAGTACTCTTTTTCCTTTTACCTTTTAAAAATGACTACTATTGTACTACAGATTCCTATAAGAAACATATTAAGCAATTGTTCAATATACTTTACTGAATTTGGCAACATACATTCAAATGTTACAATATTACTTTGTGAGATTTCTACTGACTCATCAGTTGGGTCATAGCATGAAAGACTGTAAAGAAAATTGCAATGAGCAATAATCAAAAAGTAACTGCATGGGTCAACTCTGGTATTTGATGGGGAGTAGAATATAATTTGTGGAGTGTCCTTCAGGGTCCTTGAGTGAGGAGTCACAGGCTCGCAGAGCACGGAAGAGATTCTGTTACAGACATGTCAATGATTCAGACAGTGGGTGAGCCATGTCAGAAGTGGGATAACCGCTCCCCCACCCAGCCTCCCGCATCAAGACCTCATCCTTGGCAAGCCTGGCAGTGATGCTGGGCAAGTTTTCTTTGTACCAGTGTTCAAACTAATCTCAGCCAATGCTATTTAATAAATTTTCTGGGATTGGTTTAATCACCTATGCCATTTTTTTAAGGGTGCGCTAACTTTTAGGTAACAAAGGGCAGAACAACGCAAAGCAGTGCTTTTGAATATGCTTGGATTCGACTTGAAAGCTTCTGGAGAGTATGTAAGAAATGAACAAAGCAGTTGTGGCGCACTGGGGAATAAGATATGTGGGGAAATGAGTGGGAACAAGACGTTTTTCTATACACTTTTTATATAGTTTGATTTTTAAGTCATGTGAGTATATTATCTACTCAAAAATAAAATAACAATGATTTTTAAAAAGTCCTTGTTAAAAAAAAGTATACGACTTATTTGGGGGAAAACAACTGTCGCAATGTACCGGTCCTCAGTGGTTGACTCCCAATAACACGGAACCACCCTGCTATTTGATGGGGCATAGAACATAATTTATGATTGTCCGTCAGGACAGAGCATCCTCTTTTCCTCCTTCATAGCTCTCCAAGCTAGGGCTGAGGATATGAACAAAGACCCTACAACCTGACAGAGTCCCCTCTCTTATCAGTTATGTCATTTAAAAGTCAACTTATCAATAGAATTAAACACCCTGCAGTGAGCCTCTATAGTGTCTTAAAAGGCAAATGTCCCTTTCAGGTCTGTAGCCAGTCTACACAGCCAGAGCCAGGCTTGCTCCCCAGATAAGGATATGGAGGCAGAACCTGCAGCTACCCCTTGCCAAGGGGGCTGGGGAGGGGGAGCTTTTCCTTGAGGCCATGCAGGGCTTGGTATTATGTGCAGTATGTTACCAAGAAAATAAAACCTGAAGCATAAACATTTTTTGAAAATAGTCTGTAACCATACAGAATGAATCATAAAAGAACACGAATTTTCCTTCTAAGGAGAACAAACGTTTTTAAGTTTTCTTTTTTTAAGTCCAGTAATTAGGTTGCCCATATGAGAAATTTCTCATTTAATTTATAAATTTAGTAGAGCTATAAAATGACATAAAATGAAAAATTATAAATTAAACTCTATTGTTCTAGATGAAAAGAGAGGCCTATGGACTGAAGGTGATCCATCCAGAGGCGGTTGTTGCTTGAGCTAACTCCTGGGAATCCTCCCAGGCTCCCAGGCTTTGCTCTTCCTTGGCAGAAATGATTGCTGGGATTTTTCTCTTCTGTTGTTTTCCCACGACGGGAAACCCTCCTTCTCTTCCTTAATTCCTTTCCAGTAAGGTGAATGTTCACTGCTGTCCCTCATGGCTGACCTCCTTTTTTTCCCACTCTCATTGCATTTATGGACAGTTTCCTATTGCTTATTACTTTGCTGATATCTAATCATTCCATGTTTATTAGTTTTGCTTCCCAAGGTAAATTTGTATCCTTGAAAACAGGGCTTTGAATCTTACAGTTTTTATTTTCCTTACCTCAGTGGTTCTCAAACAGCAGCTGTATTTACTACTCATTTTATTTAAGTTTTTAAAATTTGACACAAATTTTTAGAAATCCAAAAATTTTCATTAAAAAGGGAGCCCATGAAAGCACTAAGATTCTTTGAAAGGGTGGCCGGTGGAGCATGAAGTAGATAAATGGGCAAACCATGGCTTTACAGCACCTCGTACAGCACACCTATCAGGCATGTTTTGGAATGCAGTGGTCGATTGATAATTTGCTTGTAAAATTCTGGTTGTTTCACTTTCCAAATATAACTAATTAATTGTCTTACAAAAATAAAAAAAAATCTTTTACTGTTATTTTAGTTTCTCTTGGTTCAAACTGGAAAAAAAAAAAAAAAGAAACAACAAAAAAAATCCTAACTAAACCTTACTTGAAAGGCTTTATGGAGCAGGCCAATATATTCTACAATGCTAAATAAAATAATTGATAACAGATGGCCAGCTAAGCTCTACCAGCTGTAATCATAAAGACAAAGAGAACTTTCATGGTCAAGGTTAGGGTCTTGAACATACTTTTGATGTGAATGGAAGCTTTGTAGGGCTATGGAATAAGAATACAATGGAATACTATGTCAGCAGAATGATATCAAATGCTGGGAAAGCTAAAAACCGTAGCGATTTTTAAATTAAAAAAAAGTACCATACATTTCTTATAATAAATCCTGCCATTATTTTCCACTTTTTATTCATAGATGTAAAGATTTACATAATTAAAGAGAAGAATCATCTTTGCTAATTATGAGATGGTTGATGGCCAGAGATAAGGCAAAATTATTTGGGGCAAGAATAATTTGTTCTTAAAGTAATGACATGGGCTGTTTAGATTAGTTATTCTGTAATGTTCGTTTGGAACGAGTGAATACTTTATTTATAAATTTATTTTAATGCAACATGTACTTCTTAAAACCATGTTAGAGACAATGAGGCTAAAGATTAAACTCAATAGATACTTGATTTACCAAGTTACATAGTCACACAGTTGGAAGAAATAAAAAAATGTACCGCAAGCACATCAGGCAGATAGGTGTTGACTCCCTGTTTTAAAATAGCCAAGTAGGAGTATTCATAAGGACTCTGACGAGGTTCTCCAGTATTTGACAAGAACCGTGGTTTCCACATTACTAGTATTTATGTTGTAACTATCCATGGATTTGATATATTTTTTCCTCCTACCCTTAATGTTGGTGTGGGGGAAAGTCCAAAGGAAGAGTGGCTGCACTTATCTTCCTACTACAAATGATGTTCTGTTTCTCCCCTTCAGTTTATTGCTACTCTTTTTAAAAGATTAATATATTGTGCCAGATAGGCATTGCTCTCTGGTTCGTTGAAATGTTATAATATTAAATAGTAGCAGCAAACATTCACATAGAGCTTGTGTCAGGTGGTGGTGTCAGCACTTTAAATATGTTAACTCATGTGATGCTCATGTCAACTCTTTAAGGTGGGCACTGTCATTCGCTCCATTTTCCAGATGCAGCACTGAGGCAGAGAGAGAGTGAAGAATCTGCCCGTGGTCGCACTGCTAACAAGAACGTGCTAGGATGCAAACCCGGGTAGCCCCGCTCCACAGTTAATTAGGCTGCCTCCCACTCAAGGTTTCCTTGATCTCCTAGTTGCCACATGCAATAATTTTTTCCAGTTCTCCTGTCACTTAGCATCTTGGTGTTACTTGACACTGTTGATATTCCCATGATTTCTGTGACCGTGAATTTGCTTGTCTCTCCTGCCTGTCTGCTTTTTTGGTGGATATTATTACACTGTTTATATTTTTTGTGCCATATTTTTGTACATTTACCAAGGCTGTGTCCTCAGTCTTAATTATTTTCTTTCTCTGTGATCATTCTTTTGGAAATCTTACCAATTATGGCTTTGTTTAAATGATTCTCACATATCTGTCACCATCCCCAACTTCTGCCTGGGGCATTTGCTACATCTCTCTTTTTCTTCTGCAATCTTTCATAGGTACTTTAAAGACAACAGGCCCCCAAATTAATTATCCCCATTATGCCCTCCTCCCCAGATCTGTTCCTCACTGTGTCTGCACCTCACTTCCCTTAAGGGTAGCACTTTCCTTCCATCCACTTGGAGCTATCCTCTGAAGTTCCTTTCCTCCTTCCTTCTTGGATACAGTCAGTCTTAGGGAATTTTAGTAAGAAAGAACAGTTCGAGAAGAGGGTAGACATATAAATGTTCTTGGCATGTTAGGGAATGGTGAGTAGCCTAGAGGGTCAAAGGAGGAAAAGACAAAGCAAGGAAAGAAGGATCAGAATAAGTTGATTGAGTAAGGTTTATTGAACTTTGAAGGGAAGTGTTTGTTCTGTGGGGCCACACTGTGTTATTGTCTAACTGGCTTTGTCAAGGGCAGCCTGACTTTGGTAAATATATTGAAGCGAGATGTGATCTTTAATTTTCATTCCCACAATTCCAAGACCTCAGTATTATCAGAACTTCTAGAAACCATGAGACTCTCAGAGATGGATTGACGCCAATCAAAACGCTATAAGCCAATCATGGGAACTAGAAGTAGAAATTAAGGCTGAGAGAGGAGGGCACTCATTTTCAGTGTGTACGCCCCCTACGCAGGACACTACCTCACGCATCAAGACACTTTGGAAGCGAATCCAGTCATCAGAGTACCTTGTGAGCTTGGAGAGAGAGTAAGGAGAGAAAGTAGCCTGGAAGTGGGGAGGATGGTTCCTCCCACCCCCTTCACCCCAAAAGCTAATGAATTACCACCTTTCTTGCCAGCATCCAGTGAACAGTACCCACCTCTCCTGCACCGTGCCAGACACACCTGCCAAAGGTTACTTTTGTGACTTCCGTTCCACATCTTCATGCTGGCCATCTCCTTTCATGCACACATTCTTAAGTAGGTTAGTATCATTGGTAAGCTAGAGGCAAGAAGGCAGTTCCTAGGCTATGGCAAGTATTCCCTCTCCTCTTATTGTTATGATCAAGATTTTACTCAATTTAGGGAGGTAAGATTTAGGCAAATAAATGAAGTTTTACTGAGTCAAAACAGGCAAGTACTTTATTTTGAACAGAAAGTCTGTATTCCTCAATTAGGTCAGTGACCTGACCTTAGCAGGGGCCTCCAGGTGAGGGTTCTGGGCAGATTTTGCAGGCATCGGACTTAACATAGGGCAGTCTGGAAGATCTGTAAGCATCCGGGGAGCTGAATAAGGGGGAAAGAACCTGAGGAGGATGCTCTGGTTTCTGTTTTCTTTTTGTTCATTAAATAGGAGGACAGAAAGTATAAGCTAGCCACAGAGGGGGAGATTTTGTTTTCCTCCTACTTGGCTGAGACAAAGGAAAAGGAAACGACCCAGGGGAATTACCCTGTGAAATCCTGTTTAGACACTTAAATACCAGGGAAGATTTGAACGTTTCCTGGGGTTTTCTACTTCAAGATGTTTGCTTTTTATTTTGATAAAACCAGAGTAAGTAATGTGTTTTCTAAAAATGTTCCGTTCCTTTGTACTTTTTTTAGGAGGCTGATATGCTTGAAAATGGAACAAGTCTCCCCTCCTCACAAAACGGATATAAAACATAGAGCTTCATAGGTCAGTCACCTCTAAGTAGTTCTCGCTCCTCGTGAATATTTTAGGGGCTTACGTCATGAAGGTTGAAGACCAGATTGTACCTCTGTGATGGAAAATATTTTGATATATTATTTCTCTATGTTTTATTATCTCTTTGTTTTGGTTTCTTCACTATGGTTATTTTATACTTAGTCTGTTTTAGAAATTAAGACTTGGCAATTTGTCAATGAAAAGAAACCATACGCTGCTAAAGAAAGGGAGAGGGAAGAAAATAGAACTAGTAAAACACAGAAATCTGAACATATGGTGACCATATTTTCTGTGTGAAAAATCAGTACACGTGGTCTGACCAGTGACCGTCTATATGGGGACAATAACATTAATATTTTATATGTACAGTATTCCTAACACTTTGTCATGAATAGTTTCTAGTACCATGCAGGCCTTGGAATAAGGAATCTGTATTTGCAATGCCTTGGAGAGGATTAGACCCTTGAGCTCTTGCTCTCAAGGGGACATTAGCAGAGAAGGGATATTTGTCCCCCCATTCCTGTGAAAGCATGTTCAGGCTTCGAATAGCAAAACCTCTACCAAAGTTCAGATGTTTGGGAGGACTGGGTTTTCTAACATGAAAACTTCAGGAAAGCGTCTGTAAGGTCACCAAGGGTGCAAAACTGCATATCCTATTTCACATTAACTGTGCATTAAAAAGTTAAATAAAATCAGGCATGATTTTTACTGAATCACTATGCTCTTTCTATGTGAAAGAAATTCATGCAGAACTATATATTTAAAAATAGGCAAATGGGGAGCAAAGAGTATTTTTAGGGATATGAAACTACTTTTAATGATACTATAATGGTGGATCATGTCCTTATACATTTGTCCAAACCCACAGAGTTTGTGCCACCAGGAGTGAGCCCTATTGTAAACTATGGACTCTGGGTGATAATGGTGTGTCAATGTGGAGTCATCGATTGCAGCACATGAGCCACTCTGGCAGGCAACGTTGATCATAGGGGAGGCTATGCATGTGGGGGAGTGGGGAGGGGGTCAATGGGAAATCTCTGTACCTTCTTCTCAATTTTGCTGTGAACCTAAAACTGCTCTAAAAAAATAAAGTCTTTATTATATAAAAAAAAAACTGTGTGTTTTTCTACAAGCCGATTTCTTAATTGTAGGTTCTCAGTTCCTTTCGTGCTTTTATGTAGATTGTGTACCTTTTGCATTCCAGTGGTTGGAAACATTTTTATGACAATAAAAAGTGTTTCCATAAAGAGTAGTCTTGTAAAAGTGTTCTTTCTCTAATTTGCATGACAACTTCAACTTTTATCCCGTCCCTATTGGAAAAGACTAGAGTGATACTGAATGATTAAGAATTGTGTTTTAGATTTTCTCTGTATATATATGGATGCCACATGCTCATATTTTTACTCTTTTTATTTGAAGCCATTACAAGCTGTTCAATGCATAAAAACATAGAACAGTATGGAGATAGGTTTTGTGAACATGAAGAAAAACATCCTTTGGTATATCTTCTTTTAAACTGTCATCTGGAGTTCATTTCTGGGGGAATATTTTGGCTTTGGTGTTTTAATAGGTCTGGAAGTCATTGGAAGTGCCAGTTTCCTCATTCATTTTCCTGAATCCATGCCCTTGTCCACAGTCAGAACACTGATGAAAATTGAATGGCAACATTGGTCTATCGGGAGGAAAAAGGACTCTCTTACTCTTTGATCCCTGTCGTTTATTTCCCAATGCTCTTCTACAGGGGAGCTAACATCCTATCTCTGCCAATTCATGTTATCAGAGGGCAAGGAGGAACATTAGTAGTAATAAGATGTATAAGTTGTCCCAAGCTGAAGCCAGAATTTATAAATGACATATTGGTCTCCAGGGTGAGGAATTCATAACTCACGCAAGCCCCTGAGAACTAAAATAACACGGAGGAAAAAATTCAATTCCCACACCATAATATGTTTCCCAGCTGCCCCTGTGTTCAGCCAAGAAATTTCACATGCACCCTGCCTCTCCACCCCCTACCCCTGTCCCCAAATCCCTGCATCATGGAAATTCTTGCCACGTTTGGGCTTCCAACCTCAAATATCACCACAAGCTGCACTTCCTGCCAGAAAGTAAATTGGTAGGTTGTAATGTTCCTTCTCCGTCTATTACCAAGTAAATGGATTTAGGAGCCCTGTTTTGTTAAGTAGCAATGTCTGGCCTTGTCTCAAAAGAGCACTCTTTACTCCACTCTAACAGCTGTGCTTAAAAGTGAGCAATTGTTCTTTCCTTATAGAGAGCTTCCAAAATGCTTCGCCCAGGTGTCAGCACATATTGTACTCTCTTAGACATTCCCTGTAAAGTATTAGGACACACACTCGCTCTCACTTCTCCTTTACTGCTCGTTGTGCTGAACTCTTGTGAAGTTCCTGATGTAAAAATGGGCCTTCTCATTGACTCAAAGGGTGGACGTAGGCATTCAAAGAACTTTCAGAATCTTGGCTAAATGTCATAATATGAAGTCCAAGCCAGTACTATGACTCGAGGGCTGAATGAGCCTGTGTAGGACACTGTTTAAGAGAGGGCTCTAGTGTCTGGCTGTTTGAGTGTGAGTCTTGGCTTTGCCACTCATATTACCTGTGCATCTTGGGACAGTTATTATATTTAACTTCTCTTTGTTTCAAATTCATCAAGTGTAAACTGGAACCATGAATAGTACTTACCTAATAGGATTATTCAAAGCACCGCATGAGACGTAGGCAAGAGTTTTAGAATAGTCCTCATCATGTGTTAGTTTTTGTTTTTAAATTGCCCGTCTTCCCACTTGCGGCCACCTCTCCTTCCCTGTTTTTGCTCCTTAACCATATTTGCAGGTTCTTCACACTGTTGACTTCGTATATACATGGGATATAGTCTGTACCTATTCTTTCTCTTGTACACAAATGAAAACCTCGTCACGTGGGCCCTCCACTTAGGATACAATGAAGTAATTCATTTTAAGATGCTAATGATTGAAAATCTCTATCCATGTTCTTTTTTCCCTGACTTTGTATTTTAATGGGGCACAGGGTCTTAATTGAAAGGGGGCAGGCTCCAAGATAAGATATATGTCCACTGGTTTGTGGCCAGGATATTTCTGACAACCTTCAAGTCATAGATGTGGTCAACTCTGCATGATTAAAAGTCTAATAATTGAGCTTTCCTACCCACTTAAAACTTGTCATAGTCATCGTCATCATCATTATCATCACCTAAATAAGAAGACGAACTGTTATTTGAGCATCTTCTTTGGCATTTTGCACAGCTTATCTCAATCCTAAAAATATCTGTAAGGTGGGTGTTATTATTCCCCTCTTACAGACAAGAGAACCAAGTCTCAGAGAAATTAAACGACTAGGCCAAAGGCACACCAGTGGCAAGTATTTGAGATTTGAGCCTGGTTGGGATGCCGGCCCATCTGCCTCTGAAGGCAGTGCTATAATCACTCTACATAGCGCTATAGAAATAGAATGGACAGCTGCCTGGTTTACATCATTCATTCTCCTAGTGTCAGCTGCAGGACTGCAGGCTCAGTGTCTGCATCTACCTGTGACCACCCTCCGTTCCTAGCACAGTGCCTCGCACAGAATAGGGTCCCGCTATGTGTTTGTGGGGAGAATAAATGTATGTGTGAATGCATACCTCAACTTTGTACCTTCTTCAAGGAATGAGTTGTGACTAATGACTTTGTTGGCTGGATTTTTTTAATTGTCATAAAGGCCCTAGATGTATTAGAGAACTAAATTACCACGTCCACTATGTATAAACCATCTTAGCAATGTTAGTAAATCAGGAACAAACCAGTATCTGAATCACATTCATTCGCATCTATTGCAGGCCACCAGAATGGCCTACAATAGCAAACAGTATCTAACAATTATATGATTAATTTGACCAACAAGAACAGTCGTTCTTTCACCCCCTTTAGTTTATAAATTATCTCACTTAGTGGTCCTTGTGCAAATTAACCCATCTTTTTCAGATTTTTAAGTCTCTTTGTGCATTGCCCACCCAACCATAGATAGTGTAGCTTATCTATTTCAGCTTTACTGTATCCTGACTGTGGTCTTACTGGCATGAATTTCAGCATGGTGGGTAGAAATGTATTTCTCATAGCACCATAAGTCTATTGCAAGTTTCGTGGTGAAATCCTATAACTGCTTGCTGTGCTGAAAATGGGTCTCATGGTGTCCTATATTTTACTGCCCTATGAACCAAGTTACTGAGGAATAATGAAAATAACTATAACCAGAAGCACAGATCCAATATGACTACACATTTTTGCTCCAAAGATTAGCTTTTCATTTTTAAACAAAGGGGTGACATGTAGTGCATAACTAAGAAATTCCCTTTTCATATTTTGGACTTTCTATTTTTTAAGTTGAAAATATTATATAATATTGATAATGTTAAAATACAGTGCATAGCTGAGATGTTCAAAGGAAAGTGCTGCTGTGGGTTTCTTGAGTGGCTTATAACTTCAGAATAACAACAACAGCAAAATATAACCATGAACTAAAACTCAAGGGCAAAGAATAAGATTTTATGCCTTGGCGTAATGTTTTAAACAAGCACATATTTGGGATTCAAATAAATTGCAAAAGCAAGACAGAAAGCTAATATTGCTCTCTATTTAGAATTCAAAAATAGTTTTGTCACTCTGAGTTAAAATGGCACAAGAAGCAACTGATAATGTGTACAATTGCTTGGGGACATACAAAAACACCCAACAAAATTAAAAAACATTAATTACATTGTTAAGAATTTCTATGGTATTTTGTTTCTTAGGGTTTTTTTTCTTTCAGGAACTTGGTTGTATTCCCAATGAAATGGTTCTAAATCTTTTTAGTAAGTAAGCCCAGTGCATACATATAACAAATTAAAATTGCTCCAAAAATAAAATGATTAAAGTCAAATAGGTCTACAATTAGCCAGTAAAGGTGGATACACAAAATCTGTATTTTCTTTTTTTTGAGATATTGGGAGAAAAAATTTCCCTAACTTATTTTTTTATTCCAAAAAAAAAAAATGCTTACTTTACTAGTCTCTGCTTTTGTGCACTGCTGATTGTGCTGATACACGAATTACTTTCCATATATTGATTTTCTGTTGAAATGAGAATCTGCAAGGTGCTCCAAAATGGATGGGCAGGGTCTTAGTGTCTATAAAGTAGTGGCTGGTACTGATTCAGAGAAATTTCAGTTTTCAAGCTGTAAGTGCCACACAGAAGGAAGTGGGTCCACACTGCAGACTGAGTGTTGATAATGCCTGAGGATTTGACTCTGTTAACCTGGGCATCCCTGAGATGAGTGAACATCACCTAGGGTTGTGCATCCATCACCAGTGTGACCCACTCAGGCCATCTACACACTGAGTTTGGTCCGTTTTAATCCAACATAGCCACAAAGACACCACGATGTAAGGAACATGACATTCATCAGCAGAAAACCTGGCTCCTCTTGAGTTAAGCCATGGAAGGATAATTTCCAAAGTGGAGGAATCAACATCAAGTGCCTTAACTTTTCTTTTTTATACTGGAGTCCTCTCACTTACTTCCTATTACCATTAGGCATCCACTTGATTCTTGGTTTTCTCATAGAACAGAGATAGGCTAGAGCTTTCCAAAATTTTTTTAAGTACTAAAAGTAAACAAAGGTATAAAATTAGGAAGTTACAGGCAGAACATTACAACCTGCATATACAGTATTAGGGTTTTCCTGTTATGCTAACCTGACCTTCTGTCCTAAAAGAACATCTTTGACAGATTCCTCCTTTCCCAGCTTTCTGATTGTATCTCACTGTTTCCAGGAAATGCCTTTATTCACTTGGCCACTTTGCTGCAGAGTCAAGAAAGGTATTTTAACTCTGCTCCTCTCCTGAGATCTTTTAACTCTTAGTTTTTAATCTGAGGGATAAGCCTTTACCCCAAAAGAATGTCAGAACTGGATACATTTTCAGGTGAAAAATGGCTCTGTGTATAAGAAGTAGCTTGGTCCCTAGAGCCATGAAAGATCATATTCCCTTAAACTAGAATCATACCCATATATATCAATTATGTCACTTTTAGTCACAAGTAACAGAAACCTGATTTAACTGGCTAAAACACTGAGGGAGTGCATGGGATGTTGTAGCAGAAGCAAGGCAGGCATCAGGAGTGGCTGATTCTGCTGCTCAAAGATGTCATAAAGGATCTAGGTTCTTTCCACTTCTCTGTCTGCCATTCATGGTGTAAACTTCATGCTAGATCTTAAGAATAATAAAAATTCTGCCAGTAAGTAGCAAATAAAGCTACCTGCTTTCTCAATCATTTTGACAGAAGAGAGAGAAAGCATTTCTTTCTGTGTCTCTCTCTTGCCATTGGGAAGCCTCTGAAAATTGTTGCTTGATGTCTCATTGACCTGATTTGCATTACATGCCTATTCCTGAACCCACGGCTGTTTCCCAGGAAATGCCATGAGCTGTTGGCCTATGTCTGGCTTCCTGATGCTTTTGTGGGTGAAGACATTTCCATGAATGGTTGGAATCAATCCCTTTTGGTGATGCACAGTGAGAAGTGGTAGAATCAACACTGGACAGTCAATCAAATGTGTATCTTCCCACAAAAAGTTAACTATCCACAAAAGCCTTTGCCTGATTGAAAGGATACTCCATTATGTTTTATATTTTCATGTGACAACACTTCTTGATTTCCTTCTCAAGGGGCTCAGTAAGCATTATAAATAATGACTAAGATAGTGTGGAGCTATCTTTAGTTTAAGGGCTATCTTGGAACTCTGGGATTCTCAAGGATATTTGAGGGAGAATGAAAATTCTCTCATTAGTTTTACATACATATTTATCTGTAGGAGAGATCCCAAGCTGGACCTGTTCAGCTGCAGCTAGTTACAGATATAGAGGGGTTACTCTTGTGGCCCCTACCACTTCACCAGGTCTCTGGCTTTCCATATACACAGCTCTGGAGCTTATGGGTCCTTTGGGGCAAGGAGATTTTATATAGAAGTGCGGTTGATAGAGACCAAGTAGAGCCTTGGGGGATCCAATGGATGTCACTCATGTTGGCTGTCAATAAGTATTGATTAACACTAGCTGCTGTCAAAGGGAAGTTTTTACTGAAGACCCATGGGGAGGACAGCTGGTATACCTGACTCTTTGGTGCAAACATCACTCCTGTGTGTGGAGACTGGGTGGTTTATGAACTCTCGCTCGGCATCCATGGTGCTCTTTTCTGGGTGTTAGCAATGACCTGGAATGCTGGGTGGAGGCTGAATCATCTCTACATCCTGATTTGGCTTCAGTCTGTACAATGAGACCTCTTGTCCCAAGCTTCACCAATCTTCATGTATTTATTTTTCCTCCTCAATATAGCCCAGTGAATCCCTTTTAGACTCTTGATTATCACCTGTTCCTCTAAATCAATTGTTTATTCATTGAATTGTTTCCTTCCTTAAGCATTTTGCACCTTAAGAGCTGGGGAGAGGCTTCCACTTCCAACTTTCTGTTTATATATGCATATTGACTGAACTATTTATTTAACCCTCTTTCACACAATCTAGCCATTTTATGTGCTTTTAATTTCAAGTTAGTCTCACTATTCGTCTTTGAAAATTACATGCCCTTAGAGCCCTGAGGACTGGAACATTTTTTCTAAGATGAAGTAGTAAATCAATATGGTACTGTGGGTCATTTATTTTAGAATACATTAATGGCTTTAAGCCAACTAGATAGTAGATTAGATCACTTTCAGAGATTTCTTTTTCTTATTTTTATCTTAATTATCATTAGCCTGTGATGGCAAGTATTATTAATATTATTATGTCTATTTCACAGAAAGTTTAAACAATAAGCTGATGGTCATGCAACATGGTAAAGCTACTGCTTGCACAAAGATAATCTAACTCCCAAGCCCGTACTCTTTCTAGGACCAAGCTACTGGTATTTACCACTGTGAAAACCCCTCTACTAAAATCTAAATTTCTCCCTAGCCTCCAATGAATACTTTTTCTTATTGCCTTGGAAAGAATTTACAGACACTAAGAAAACATTTAGATGCATTTGAATAAAGTGGAAAAAATGATTTTGCAATCTCATTGCCAAGGAAGAACGCTAAAAGGGATTTTGTTTTTTCGAAAGGGCTCCCACTGTTACATAATATGTAGCCTGTTGACTCAAGATGAGATCTATCCCATTTTTGTTAAAAGACAACATTACTCCTTTAAAATTATAGGTGAACTAGTTTCTTAGAGAATTCAAATGTTAATCTCTTCCATAAACACCAAAAAACACACCGAGACACACTCAGAAATAATGTCGTACAAGCTTTCTGGGCATCCCTTAACCCAATCAAGTTGACGCATGAAATTAACCATCACAGGTATGTTGCATTATTGTTTCCAATTATTTGCTCCTTCCCTTGTAAGAGTATTATACATTCCCACCCTTGCTGTGACTCTGAGTAGATGGTTCTTTTCCGTCCCATGGTCAGGATGGACCTTGTGACTTTCTTTGGCCAATAGAATGTGGGTAGATGTGATGTATGCTCTTCCAAACTTAAATATGCTTTGTGGTTTCATTCAGTCTTTTGCTCTTGCTGTCTGCCATGAGAACAGGACATGTAGATGGGGTTACCCTGTAAACCAGTGTCCCAGAATGAGAAGACACATGGAATAGAACCAGGCAGAGTCTCAACTGACCTGCAGACCCGTAAGTGAGAAATAAATGCTTGTTGTTGGGTAAGCTTCTAGGATTTTCAGCATTTTTAAATTTTTAAGAAATTATTAGCATAGCAAAATTTGACTAAAAGAATGTCAACTCAGATACTTGATAACTCAAGTCAGATTAACATAACTCAGATATTTGAACAAATTGCTAATCTCTCTTCCCGTCTTCATTTCTATTATCCATAAACTGGAGGGGGAAAGGGGTGGAAACACTTTGGATTATCCATTCTCAAAGGTCCTCTTTTTCAGTGATATTGTCCCATGATCTTTTCTACATTTTTCTTTAGCTCTTTGCTTGCCTACATAGTTTAGATGTACCTATAGAAAGAGCCAAGTCATTATACAGAAAGATTCTGCATAAAATATCGTTTTAACTATTTGGCATTTTATTGGTTAGTGTAAAGATCCTTAGATTGCACAGTAAACAGAACCGTCGGCAGCTCAAGTGTGTGTGTATTTGGTGCCTGTGGGCTGGGAGTGTGCATCCTGAGCCTCTCAGCCTCTTGGCTGTGAGCTGCTTTCCCAGCTTCCTCCCTAGCATTGCTTGGCCCCTGCATGCCACTCCCTAACCCCACCCTATGGCTTCTTTCTCCTAGCCCTGGCAAGGACAAGTAGTGATTTGTCCTTCATTGCTGTCTGCTGCTGCTTCCTCTCAGAAAGAAAGGCAAAAAGACTCCATTTTTGACTTCTCATGTGCTATTGATGAAAAGTGCAGTTGGTCCCTCAGTGTTAAGGAGCCTAGAGTTGTACATAAACACTCACAGAACCATTGAGCTGGAACAGAGATTACCCAGTTCAATCAATTTAGAGATGAGAGGCATCCAAACTCAGAGATTTAGACTTACTCAACCCAGTCCTAAAGCTGACTGGTGGTAGACTGATGCTTGGGGAATCAGAGGAAAAATAGACTACATAATAAAATGCAAGAGGGATTCCTAAATTACACCGGATTAGAAGCAGGAAAGTTACCTTGTAGTTCAGGGGCAGTTTCCCCAATTCCTACCTTTTTCTGCCCTTAAACATGTAATATTTGTCAGATCACTCACCAACAATCCATATGTAAAAGGGCCTTTGCAGGTAATCAGATTTTACACAGCAATAATCAAAACACCAAAAAAAAAAAAAAAAAGTAAAAAAATCTAGTAGGCTGCTGGTTTTATAAGGATCACAAAGAAAGTGACAAATCACTCAACCTCTAAGCTTCAGCTACTGCTGTTATCAATTATGTATTATAATTCTTGCTTGTAAAGTCCTTTGAAATATTCAGATACAAGACTTTAAAGGGACAAAGTAATTAAGACTGTTGGTCATGTCAGACAAAAGTTTAAATCAATGTTCTTTCCATATATATTCTTTCATATTATATTATTCTTGTTCTTATCCTCCCCATTGTGGATGCAGGAAACAAATTAAAAGACACAGTGAGGGTGGGACAAGAGGGGACAAAAACCCAGTTTTTGTCATCATCTGTTAATATGTTTTTACGCTGCTTCATTCAGTATTTCTAACAAGCCCCCCTAAAAAAGAAGATGTAATGAAACTGAGGCTAAGTTTGTCAAGATCACACAGAACCTGAAGTTGAATGCAGACCTCTCTAACTCCAAAACTAGCCCTCTTGAGATAGATTGATTTTGTCTCTTACTTTGTGCATGCATCTTAAAAGTTAGCATGACAAGAGGTGTGTAT
Organism: Indri indri; assembly: GCA_004363605.1. Lineage (NCBI taxonomy): Eukaryota > Metazoa > Chordata > Mammalia > Primates > Indriidae > Indri > Indri indri. Next base: position 34,756 of record RJWJ010010372.1, read on the forward strand.
TGAGGCAAGGAGGGCTTTGCACACCAGATTGCTTGGCACTCTTTGCACATTTGTTAATTCATCATTTCATGGCTTGCTTGTCGACCACTCTCGAGGCACCGTGAGATAAAGAGATGAACCGGACACAGTCCTCTCCTCAAGGACCTTAGAGTCTTGTAAAAGGAGGGAAACAATAAATGACTGCAGTAAAATATTATAAATCCTCAGATGTGCACAGAACTGTGTGGTTCTAAAATTTCTATATAGGAGGGAGAATTTTAAGTTGTCCATTGGCTCCAAACATCCATTTCTACCTCTTTCTATGGCCTGTCTTGTGCCTCTTTCTGTCTGCCTTGTGTTGCAAAAAGCTTGAAAGCAAAAATCTACTTTTCCTAGACTCTCTTGCAGCTAATGTTCTCACCATAAAATAGGTTCCACCAAGGAGATGCATTTGCATGAAATTGGAAAGCAGGAGAGAGGCAGAGGCCATCTTCCTGCCATTCCTACTGGTAAGCAAAGCTCAGAATTATTAATGAGGAGGGGCAGTTATATCACTTAAAGTCAGTCTGTCTGTCACCTCCATGGTAGGAGTCCTATGACAGTTGCGGTAGCTGCAAAAGTTAGATCGATGGCAGAGTCTTTCTGAGCTCCATAGCACAGTGTTTTTGAACCCAGTAGTTCTCAAGACACTCCCTGGCTCCCTCTCCTCCAGCCTTTCTAACAATTTTATCAGCACTTAATTTTTATAATCAATGCCTTATGTATATATGTAGAGTAGTATCTTTCCCTGCTCATATGCCTGACAAATACAAAGGGGTTTAGGGAGAGGAATTAATTGGAAGGGGGAGGTACTAAGGAGAACTTAACTTCAGAAATCATTTGCATGGCAAGCACCTTGTGTTTCTGCAACTGTAGGTTAATTTTGATCTGCTTAAAGTGGAGAAGCTAATCAAGTTTGAGAGGGTATAAAAGCACCCCAACCAAGCCTTTGCACTGTGTCTCTAGTGTCTATAGTCTAGAGAGAATGAGAAAGGTACTGAAGAGGGGGCAGTTGGTTTATAAGGTGTGGGTTTGGAGGTAGGGAGGTTGGTCAGGGAAGACTCCATAAAGAAAGGCGAGTCTTGGGAGGTGATGGCCCTTTGTCTGGCATGTATGGGGAAGATAATGGTATTCCAGGTAGAGAAGCACAAGGGGCTGAGACCTGAAGATAAAGAAGGCATTGGCAATTGTCAGAACTTCAAGTTGTTCAGTGTGATTAGAACACAGAGAGTTAGCAGAGATAAATCTAGAGAGGTTCTCCTCACTAGTCCAGACCTGCAGTGTCAAGTACATCTCACTATGGACTTTGCATTTCACCCTGTAGGTAATGGGGAAGTTTTAATAGGTTTTAAGCTGAAAAATGACCTGATTGGTTTGAATTTTGGGAAGAACCTGTTGGCTACATTAAGGATGGAGAATGAGACTAGAGGAAGGAAAACACTTAAAAAATTAAGTGAGAAATGATTTAAGATGGTGAAAGCTTGGTTCCAGAAGTGAAGATTTTTCCACTGAGGAACTTAATTGTGAAGCAAAGGGGGAGGTGATGGCAGTAACTAGAGAGAGGCACAAGGTCACAAGTGCTTTCCATCCATCTGTCAGTCAGTCTGTCTATCTATCTATCTATCTATCTATCTATCTATCTATCTATCTCTACCTAATGTGGGAGTCTTCCACAAGTTTATTGTTTAAATGGAAGAAACAAGAAAAGAAAAGCACTAGATATAAGAGATTCAAGTTTATTTGTTTATCTTTTATGAAATTTAAGTAAATATGTGCTGTACCAAAATCAAGTCTGGATTTTTCTAATTACAAAAATCAAAATCACAAATGGTAGAAGCTTATGTAGGTAACGATGTTTAAATCTTTTGGTTGAGATGGGAGACAGAATCAAGGCCCCTCAAAGATGTCCATGTCTTACATCCCAAAGCCGATTGATGTATTATGTTATGTAGCCAAAGAAACTTTGCAGATGTAAGTTAAAGATGTTGAAATAGGGAGATTATTCTGGATTATCTGGGTGGGTACAATCACAGGATCCTTATGAGAGGGACGCAGGAGGACCAGAGTCAGAGTGGGAGATATAACAACAGAAGGAGAGGTAGGAGAGGAAGAGAGGGAGAGGATGAGTGACGAAGGATGCTATACTTGAAGATCTGAAGATAAAGGTCCATGAGCCGAGGAATGCAGGTGGCCTCTAGAAGCTGGAAAAGGCAAGGAAATGGATTCTCTCCTAGAGCCTCCAGAAGGAATGCAGCCTTGCCAACACTGATTGTAAGGCTTCTGATCTCCACAGCTCTAAGCTAATACATTTGTGTTATTTTAAGCTACTAGATTTGTGTTAATTTGTTACAGCAGCATAAAAAAAAAAACAAATGCAAGAAAATATGACATGGAAACCAGAAAACATAAAGGAAAAAAGTGATAGACTTGACTACCTAAAAAATTTATATTTTTGGTATGATTTTCAAATCTGCTGAAGAGCAAATGAAAACCATGAAAGGTTATATGAAAGGCAATATATGAGCAGATGACAAAAGGTTAATAATAATGCTATATAAAACACACCAAAATCAGTATTAAAATAATTCAATAGAAAATGAGCAAAAAATAAACTGACATGTCAAAAGAAATCCAAATAAACATAGACAAATATGCTTTGCCAAGAAATGCAAATTAAAACAATGAATAGGCTCTTTATTTTTTTCATCTGGACAAATAGCAATGATTTATTAGACACTTACTGCTGGGAAGAGTGTAGGGAACAGGCATTGCCATGAACTCTAGGTGAGGTTTTAATTTGGTAAAAGCCTTCTGGAAAGCAGTTTGACAAATATTACTTGAATGATAACTGTACATACCCTTTGATTTAGCAGTTTCAGTTCCAGGATTTCATTCTTTAGAAATACTGACTCCAGTACACAAAAGTATATGTTTAAGGGTGTTTATGGAGGAGAACGGGGCAAGATGGAGGACTAGAAGCAGCCTGTGTGTGCCACTCTTAAGGAAAGGATAGAAAGTTGCAGGTAGATGCCCTCCTATGGATGGGCCGTCTTGGAGAGAGCAACGTGAGTCATCAGAGAAGTGATGGGGCACATTCAGAGTGGAGGAGAAGGTGATGGGATGATCCACTCAGCAAGATCAGAAGGTACCTGGGGAAGGCATCCACACATGGGGAAGGAAGGTGGAGAAAACACTGAGGCTTTGTGCTGCCCCTGTGGACACTATAGCCCAAACTGTGAGGGGTCCCCACCACCACAGACCTCTGGACTATTCAGGGAGCTGCTTGGAGTCTGTGTAGTAACACTGCACTAAAGAACAGCCATAGCAGGGACCTGATGGCTCCTGCTCTCAGGTTGCTGCAACTGATGCCATTCTGAGCTCTCAGGTCCAGAGCGCCAGGTCTACATTGGGCTCAGATTTGCTTCAGCTGCCTCTCCATCACTCCACCTGGGCCAGGAAGGGAGCAGGGAGAGTGGACACTCTCACATGCTCTGTGACTGTGAGCCGAGCATGCTTCCACCCCATGGGGGATCTAAGCAGGATGGGTGCTACAGATGCTACCTGAAAAGCCCTGTGGTGACTGCCTTTGCAGGGCCTGGGTAGGGGGAGAGCCTCAGCTGCCCAGTGGCCCAGCCCCATGGCCATGACCCCTGGGACCCCCAAGCTGCTGGGTCCATGGCTCTCCCTCCTCGGTTCCAACACTGTTGCCCAGCCCCATGACTCCAGCTCTGAGGTTTCCCCACTGCCATTGGGCCCTGCAGCCCTGCCTCTAATCCTCTAGTGCTGTTGCTGAGTCCATGGCCTAGGCAGAGCAATCTCCCACAATGCCAGCCTTCGTGGAGAGGAGCTCACCCAGCCTCCTACCTGAGCTTCCAACAGTGGCCTGGGGAATAATCTACCACTCTGCACAAAGATCATCCAACACCAGCATGTACAGTGATGATCAGAGGGGAACAGGACAATACAGAACAGCTGCATTGCAGGCTCTCAGTGCATCCACCCCTCTCCTGCCAGGTCAGTCTTCCAGAGTAGGTCATAAAAGTGCTATCTAGGAACCTCTCCTCTTTCTCACTAAGTAGGAAAGTTCCTAGCAAAGGAGAAAAGGTGTGCCACAAACCTATCTGCCCTGAGCTGACAGAAGAGATTTCAGATGAGAAGAAACCAGTACAAGAACTCTGGCAACATGAAAAAACAAGCTAGTTCAACACACCCAAGGGATCACATGGATCTACAGCAACGGACCCCAGGAAAAAGGAAATTGTCAAAATATCAGAAATAGAATTCAGAATACGGATGGCAAATAAGATGAATGGGATTGAAGAGAAAGTTGAAAACCAACACAAAGAATCCAAAAAAATTTTTTAGGACATAAACAAGGAATAAAAAATGAAAGTTGCTAACGAGCTAGAAAGCATAACAAAGGATTTGACAGAACTCATTTAGGGAATTTCATAATATAGCAGAAAGCTTTAGTAACAGACTAGACCAAGCAGAAGAAAGAATCTCAGAGCTTGAAGACAAGCCTCTTGAACTAACCCAGTTAGTCAAAGACGTTGAAAAAAGAAGAATGAACAATCACTGAGAGAAATATGGGATTATGAGAAGCAAACCAATATATGAAGTACAGGTACCCCTGAGGGAGAAGAAGAAAGAGTAGAAAGCATGGAAACCTATTTAATGGAATTATTGAGGAAAACTTCTCTGATATTGCCAGAGATTCAGATACAGATGTAGGATGGTCAATGAACACCAGGAAGATTCATAGCAAATACAACATATTCATGACACACAGTCATCAACTTGGCCAAAGTCAAAATGAAGGAGAAAATTCTACAAGCAACAAGACAAAAGCAGCAACAAACCTACAAAGGAAAACCCATCAGGATAACAGCAGATTTCTCAGAGGAGACCTTAAAAGCCAGATGAGATTGGGGCTCCATATTTAGTCTTCTTAAACAGAACAAATGCCAGCCAAGAATTTTATATCCTGAAAAACTAAGTTTCATTAATGATGGAGAAATAAGACTTGTCCAGACAAGCAAACACTAAGGGAATTTGTTACTAGTAGACCTGCCCTACAGGAAATACTTAGAACTGCATGATACATGGAACGGCACAGTAGATACCCACCAGTGTAAAAACACCCAAAAGTTAAAGCTCACAGCTCTTATAAAACAATAACAGAAGAGGGAAAACAAACAAACAAACAGACAAACAAAAAACAAGGTATCATCCAACGTGATGAACAGAACAGTATCCCACATGTCAATACTAAGACTGAACATGAATGGTCTTAATGACCTACTTAAAAGATGTAGACTGGCTAAATGGATGAAAAACAAACCCCAAGTATAGTCTGTCTCCAGAAAACACATCTAACTCACAAAGACTTGCACAGATTCAAGGTAAATGCATGGAAAAAAATATTCCACGCAAATGGAAACCAAAACCCAGCATGGGTAGCCATTCTCATATCAGATAAAGTAGACTTTAAATAACATCACTAAAAACAACCACATTGAAAACTGGGCAAAAGACAGAAGTTTGGACAGAAGTTTTTCCAAAGAAGACAGTCAAATGACCAAAAAACATATGAAAAAATGCTCAACATCACTAATCATCAGGGAAATGCAAATTAAAACCACAATGAGATATCACCTTATCCCTGTCAGAATGACCATTATTAAAAAGTCAAAAAACAATAGATTCTGTCACCGATGCAGAGATAAAGGAATGCTTATACACTGTTGGTGGTACCACAAATTAGTACAATCTTTATGGAAAACAGTGTGGAGATTTCTCAAAAAAATAAATCCAGACTTACCATTTGATCCAGCAATTCCACTACTGGGTACCTACCCATAGGAAAAGAAGTCATTTTATTGAAAAGACACCTGTACTCGAATGTTTATTGCAGCATAATTCACAATTGCAAAGATGTGGAATTAACCTAAATGCCCATAAATTCATGAATGGATAATGAAAATGTGGTATATACATATACCATGGAGTACTACTCAGCCATAGAAAGAAGTGAAATAACGTCATTTGCAGCAACTTGAATGGAACTGGACACACCTATCCTAAGCAAAGTATCTTGGGAATGGAAAAACAAACACTACATGTACTCTCTAATAATTGGGACCTAATTGGTAGGCACACATGGACACAAAGAGATGTAAAGCTCATTGTAATCCAACAAGGGGGGAGAGTAGGAGAGGGTGAGGGGTAAAAACTTGCCTATTGGCTACAATGAATATTATTCTGGTGATGGACACATTGAAAGCCCTGACTTAAACATCAGACAAGATATCCATGTAATGAAAACATTTGTACCCCTTTAATATTTTGAAATAAAAAAGAATGTTTATAGTAGTATTGTTTATATAGAAAAAAAGTGAAAGTTCTTGAAATGGATATTAATAGGAGATTGTTTGAATGATATTTGCTATGTCCGAATAAGGGACTATTATGCTGCCTTTTAAAAGACTGAGGTAGATAAGAACAGACATTTTTAATACATTGATAACCAAAGCAAGTTGTAGAATAATATATAAATTTTGATTCTGTTATAAAATAGGTATGTGTGTCTTACGTGCACATATATGTCAGTGAATTACATGCACATATAATTCATATCAGCATATGCATAGAAAAAATCCGGTAGAATTTACAAACAAAATGTTAACAGAGAAAGGCTGGGAATTATAGGAGACTTTAATGTTCTGCTTGATTCATTTTTCTAGCACTTGAAAGATTTTACAATATATGCTTTTTTATTCAGGAATAAAAAATCCTATTAATTGTGAAAATATGATAGATACATAATGACTCATAGGCAAACCTTAGTCGAGCATAGTGGAGAATATTTTTCTCTTGGTAACAAGTGACCAATCTGATTATCTGTGGAAGAAAGAATCTAGCAAATTATTATTTTTGCAGAGTATACAACAAGTAACTACTTGTTGAGTGAATAAAGAACTAAATAGAGAAAAATTGATTTGCCTTAGTAGCTAAGAAAGGAAGAGCTCTACAAATTTCTCGTAGGATCTAGTAATCACTTCCTCAACACTACCTGAAGAAAGAAATGCTCAAATATCTCCAGCTATTTCTTTTCCCCTTCTTGAAATTCCTCAAGCTATCCTCAGTGTCCTGACATCAAGTGGAATCTTTGTATAATACAAGCTATAAGCATAACCTATTAGGGAACACAAGCACAGTGTTTCGTATTGATTAGAAATGAATTATTTCAAGAAGAAATTCCAGAGGAACTTGTCTCTGGAGTCCAATATTCTGAATTATGTCAACCAAGTGGCAGCAACTAAATCAAGTATGATCTTGAAAGGCACTTAAAGACCTATCATTTTAAATGTGATCATGCTTTAATTGTACAGCACTACTTAAAATACCAACCTTGACAGCTTAAAAAATATTTTGGCCATTAGCTACATTATAAATGTTAGTGAGCTTGAAGATTCATATAACCTATTGCAAACGGGCAGACCCGAAGATCGGGGTTTGTTTATATGTAAGGAGAGCTCAACAAGATTAGGCCTTACAGCTGATGTTTTAGAACTATTGTCTATTCATATTCCACATGTCCCTGATGCCCTGAGAGTCTTTTTTCCCCCACGGTCATTGGGAAGAGCATAGATACCTGGTCAGTTCAGTTTCTCCATCCAGTGACATTGAGATTTGGAACTGGATTTAGAGATGGTCAGTTCTCTACATATAAGTAGAATTATAACATTTGAAGACAGGAGTGCTGGTGAGACTGTATTTCTCCTAGTGGACTGAGAGTAGAGAAAGCCTATTAGGTGGGGGGTGGAGAGAGAGAGAGATAATGAGAGAGGAGTAGGAGGAGGAGAGGAAGAAAAAGTAGAGGGAAAGAAAAGAAGGAGGGGAGGTATGGGAGAAAACAGATATACAGAAAGGAGCAAAGATAAAATGCAGTAAGAGAATATTGCCTAGGTTTCTGAGGCATTCACAGTTGCAGTTCCCTTCTGAGTCAAGATCATATTTGTATAACCATTTCTTTCTTTTCCTTAAGCTACTTTGGCGTGATTTCTACTGCCTGCAAGGAAAGAGTCCTAATTAGCACCAGAGAGGAAGTAGAAGTGTCTTTGTCCAGCATTATTTCAAATAAGTCTGGAAATCAAACAGTGTCTAGATTGATAGAACACCCCTGTGTTTGCTGGGGTCTCTGCCTCATTTCTGGACTCCGGAGCTGGGTAACTGTGGAGTCTGCCACCCCCAGACTCAGATCATTTCCATTGTTCCGTTCTATTAATAACACTTGAGTTTCCACTGAAAGCAGTGGGTACTGGGCACAGAATATTGGAGGTAGAAGGGGCCTTGGAAATCATCTGTACAGCCTCCTCATTTAGCAGATAAGAAAACAGAGGCTCTAAGGGATGAAGAGGTTTATTCAAGGTTACATGATAAATTAGCAGTAAAATCATGACCAGAACCTTCCAGCATTAGACTCTTCCCTGTGTACTGCCAGCCGAAGTGAACATCTGTGTTGGGCCACAGCCAAGGGGAAAAAAAAAAACAGTGCTGTGGGGAAATGGTGATAAACTTCATGAAAAACAGCAATTTTCATCAACTCTCATCTTCTTGGGAGGTGGTTTGCAGTTCTAGCTTTTTCTTGCAGAGTTTTCAGCCCTGCTCCCACAGCAAGAATAGCATTCAATTCCACAGCCTTTATTTCCAGGTCAGTATAGTAAATAAGATGAAAGCCCCAAGCTTAATAGGAACTTCTTTTATAAAACAGAATGGAAGGGTCATTGAAATGTCAAAACATTTTCCAGTGATCTGGGCAACTTACCTTTCCCTAAAGTAATTGCCAAATTTTTCAGCATGACATTTGCATTGTGGAAGGACTTGCAGGGAATTAGAAATCACATCAGGCCAGGTTTTCATCCTCTGCAATGATGGAAATACGGAATTCCCACTGAGGTCCTGCACATATTTTGTTTTCAATTCTTTCAATCATTTTTGGCTTTTAGAGCAGCTTCCAAGCTATTTCATGAAGTGAAATATTTTTCCTGTGTAGAACTTGCTGCCATTAAATCAACCCAGAATTCAAATTTCAACAAATTATTGGGACAAATTTATTAGTTTTAAAGAAGTCAAATGAATACTGCCTCTCAATAAAATTACCAATCAAACTGACAACGAACCCATATCCATGAAGATGTCTTCAAGGATGGTAATTTATATACACTATTCATTTGCTAGTTTCAATTAATGGTAGATAGAATGTACTTTTAACTAATCATTCCTTTTCTTGTGCATTGAAAGATGACAGTAAATGTAATTAAACTCTATTATTTCAGGATTTGATAAATCAGGACTGTCAAATTTTGAGATTTGAAATTTAGCTTATACTATGGTTTGAATATGCCCCCTACAAAATTCATGGGTTGAAAAGCCAATCCCAAGTGCAACACTGTTGAGAGATGGGGCCCCTAAAATGATTCAGTTATGATGGTTCTCCCCTCTTGAATGTGTTAAGTCATTATTACTGGAGTGGGTTAATTATCAAACAGGAGTGTGTTCCCGATAAAAGGGTAAGTTCAGTTCCCTTCCTCTCTTACTCTCTCATGCTCTCTTGCCCCTCTGCCTTCTGTCACGGGACGATGCAGCAAGAAGGCTCTTGCCAGATGTCAGCACCTTGATTTTGGATTTACCAGCCTCCAGAACTGTAAGAAATAAACTTCTTTTCTTTATAAATCACCCACTCTGTGGTATTCTGTTACACCAATGCAAAACAGCCTAAGACAGCTTACTTGATAATCATTTTCACTGTCAAAGTATAAGTGTCAGGGAAAATAGGTAAAATGCTTACCTACCATCAATTGAATGTGCTAGTTACTTTACATGCATTCTCCCATTTCCTTTGTCAGAGCAACCCTTTCAGATAGGCATTATCATTCATGACTACCCTCCTTTTACTGTTGAGACAACAGAGTCTCAGAGAGATTGAGAAACGTAAGCCCATACAGCTACTCTTTGGCTGGGCTGCAAAGTAAACCCAAGTGTTTCTGATGCTATGGCTTGTGCTTTTTTCTCTGCCAAGATACATCCAACAAACATTGAGCAGCAGTTTATTTATTCATTAATTACCTTATTCATCAAACATTTATCAAGTCCCCACAATACGTATACCAGACAGGCTTTGGCAGTACAAAAATGAATAAGATCCAGACCCTACTCTGGGGGTGGGAGATGGAGAGAGGTGTACTTGGAAACAGACGATTGCCAAACAATGTGGTCACCACTGTCACAGAGCTATGCACACAAACCAACCATTATAAGAAACACTGCATTTGCTAATACAAATTTTACTTATTTCTCCACTGAAGTCGTTTTGTTGGCATTCTTCAAGTTGCTTTGTGTAATTCAAAATAGTAGAACTATTTCTTTAATAGCTTTCAATTCATCAGATTAATGCAGGCTGGTATCTGCCAAGGAGCCCAACGCTGGTTAGCTTTTACCTTAGTTATCTACCTTAGTGGTTTCTTGGCTAAAGACATGGTAAAAGATAAAGCAGGCCAAACTGACATTTCGTCCAAAGGATGACTTAGGTGCAGGGTTTAAGACAATCAAGAGAGCTTTCGTCTCTTCCAGGAAGCCAGGGAAGAAACATTTTTGCTACCTCAGTGTTTCACCATGCGTGTTATTCTTTTTTTTTTTTTAATTTCAGAATATTCTGGGGGTACAAACATTTTCGTTGCATATAATGGCTTTGCCTTGCCCAAGCCAGGGCTACAAGCATGCCCATCCCCCATACAATGCACTCCACATTCATCACTGGTGAGTTTACCTACCCCCACCACCGCTTCCCACCCGACTGGAACCATATGGGCACCTCAGTGTTGATTGGTTAGTACCAATTTGATGGCGAGTACATGTGGTGCTTGTTTTTCCATTCTTGTGATACCTCATTTTGAAGGATGGGCTCAAGCTCTATCCAGGGTAATATAAGAGGTGCTAGTTCACCGTTGCTTTTTGTAGTTGAGTAGTATTCCAAAGTATACATATAGCACATTTTATTAATCCACTCCTGTATTGATGGGCACTTGGATTGTTTCTGCATCTTTGCAATTGTGAATTGTGCTGCTATAAACATTCGAGTGCAGATGTCTTTATTATAGAATGTCTTTTTTTCCTTTGGATAGATGCCTAGTAGTGGGATTGCTGCATCAAATGGTATTTCTATTTTTAGCTCTTTGAGACATCTCCAAATTACTTTCCACAGGGGTTGTACTAATTTGCAGTCCCACCAGCTGTGTAAGAGTGTTCTTATCTCTCCACATCCACACCAGCATTTGTTGTTTTGGGACTTTTTGATAAAGGCCATTCTCACTGGAGTTAGGTGATATCTTATTGTGGTTTTGATTTGCATTTCCCTAATGATTAGAGATGCTGAGCACTTTTTTATATGTTTGCTGGCCATTATTCTGTCTTCTTTTGAAAAGTCTCTGTTCATGTCCTTTGCCTACTTTTTGATGAGGTTGTTTGATTTTTTTCTTGTCAATTTTCTTAAGTTCTATATAGATCCTTGTTATCAGCCCTTTATCAGATATGTAGAATGCAAATATTTTCTCCCATTCTACAGGCTGTCTATTCACTCTAATGATAGTTTCCTTGGCTGTGCAGAAGCTTTTTAATTTGATGAGGTCCAATTTATTTATTTTTGTTGCTGCCGTGATTACTTTGGGTGTCTTGTTTATAAACTCTTTGTCTAGGCCAATGTCTGTAAGAGTTTTCCCAACATTTTCTTCTAGAATTCTTAAGTTTCCACACCTTAGGTTTAAGTCTGTTATCCATCATGAGTTGATTTTTATGAGAGGTGAGAGGTGGGGATCCAGTTTCAATCTTCTGCATATGGTTATCCAGTTTTCCCAGGGCCATTTATTAAAATTGTATTAAAATCTCCATTGTAAATTTTTGTCTTCTTTGTCAAAGATTGGATGACTACATGAGGATGGTTTTATGTCTGGGTTCTCAGTCCTGTTCCAAAGGTCTATGTCTCTGTTCTTGTGCCAGTACCATGCTGTTTTGGTTATGATAGCCTTGCAGTAAAGCTTAAAGTCTGGTAGACTGATGCCTCCCCATTTGTTCTTTTTACTTAAGTGTGCTTTGGTTATACAAAGTCTTCTCTGGTTCCATATGAAGCGTAGAATTATTTTTTCTAGATCTGTAAAGAATGATGATGGTATTTTGATAGGGATTACATTAATTCCGTAGATCACTTTAGGTAGTATGGACATTTTAACAATATTGATTCTGCCAATCCATGAGTGTGGTAGGGTTTTCCATCTGTTTACATCTTCTACAATTTCTTTTCTTAGTGTTTCATAGTTCTCCCTACATAGGTCTCCCAC